>LBNU01007720.1:76200-86441 GCA_014162995.1 Artemisia annua
GAAGGGAAGGAGAATTGCTTTACATCTTTTAAAGATAGAATTACTTTATGATTTTCGAGATCGAAGCTCAAGGCCGAGTTCTGTTAACTTCTCGAGTTCTCGGAGTTACATGATCGGAGGGTTGATGGAGGCTTTGACTGTTGATTGTTGGTGGATGTGGTTTGGTTTTTATTGCTCTGAACTCAAACAACCGATAGGCATAACATCAGTCTCCCATATTAGTTCCCTTGTCTTGATGACGGTGATGGCGTGGACGATCGGTGGTTGGTGGAACCACGGCGAGATAAGGCGGTGAAGTGTGGCGATGCATGGTGTGAGTCGGTTCTAGAGAAAAGGAGAAGAGATGAATAGAGAGAAGATAGATCTGACTAGTGTAAGTGTTAGTGTTTTGATTTTGGGGGAAAAAGGGAGAGATCTTGAGCGGGAGATTGAAATTTTTGGGGAAAATTAGGGGCGGGATCTGACTAGTGTAAGTGTTAGTGTTTTGATTTTGGGGAAAAATGAGCTTGAAATGTTTAATGAGTTGAGCTCAATCTTATATAAGTTCGACTCGAGTTATTGTTGAGTTCTCGAGCTTGTAAGTAATATAAAATATGTATTTTTTTTTTATTTTTTTAAGTGTAGTAAGTATAAATATTTATTTATGAATGTATCAAGCTAATTTTCGAGCTGACGTCGAACCGAATTCAATTCTTAGGTTATATTATATTTCAATTTTAATTTGTGCCATAAAACACATCTTTAAAGAAAAATCGAGCTTTTCGAGTCAAGCTCAAGCCGAGTTCAAACTTTATCGATCCCGGATAACATGATCGAGAGGGTGATGGAGGCTTGACTGTGATGCTGGTGGATGTGGTGGTTATCTCGAACCAAACAACCGAAGCAAACAAACTCTCCCATATAGTTCCCTTGTCTTGATGACGGTGATTGCGTGGAGGATCGATGGTTGGTGGAACCACGGCGAGATAAGGCGGTGAAGTGTGGCGATGCATGGTGTGAGTCGGTTCTAGAGATAAGGAGAAGAGATGAATAGAGAGAAGATAGATCTGACTATTGTAAGTGTTAGTGTTTTGATTTTGTGGAAAAAGAGGTGGGATCTTGAGCGTGAGATTGAGATTTTTGGGGAAAAATTAGAGGCGGATGTTGAGATCTTGAGCGCCTGATTAAAATTTTAGAGATTGAAAGCCTATCAAATGAGCTCGAAAGGTTTAATGAGTTGAGCTCAATCTTATATAAGTTCTGTTAGTGCAAATATTACGATATTTAATCTATACAGTATTGTTTGTTTTGATTGATGACAAACATATAACTTGATACATAACGTAAAATGTACAAGTTACTTGTAATCATACTTTGTCTCAACAAACACCTCTTAACGTCTCGAGTCATCGTATGTTACAACACAGGTTCGTACATGTTTGTTATGTAGCATTATGATCAAACCCCTTGACCAACCACTTAGAATGACTAAAGTATTTTAGGTGTCAAAGTGCACTTTAGGTGTCAAATAAAATAAGTGCCACATTAGGTGTCTAAATAATATTAGTAAGTTTACAATATATAAAAATGTGTCTTATAACAACATAAGTACATAAAACATTTTTAGTAACTTACTAAATATTATATAGCTAACTAATATATTTTTCATATACAAGTAACTTACCTTTTTAAGTTAGTATATACATTTGTCTAAATGTATTTTTCATAAAATGAAAAATTATATTTGGAAATTACCTTGGTCAAATATCATTTACTAGATGTGACATTTGTGTGTTTGACTTGCCAAGAAGTTCTTACACATTTTGGAAGTATTCTTTTAAATGTGTCTTGTCACATCATGCATTCATGAATAGGGAAGTATTCTTTTAAATGTGTCTTGTCACATCATGCATTCATGAATATGTTGTGTGTTTGACTTGCCATGAAGTTCTTACACACTTTGGAAGTATCCTTTTAAATGTGTCTTGTCTTGTCAACATTAAGTTAAAAGTCTTGTCAATGTTGACTAAAATAGTAGTGGTTTAAGAACATGGTTTTTACCTTTGCTAGTTTTAAGAACATGGTTTTCTTTACTTGTTTTGCCTATAAATAGAGCAAGTTGTTTTCACTTGAAAACTTGATGAAAATCCACACACACATAGTGTAGTAGAAAACCATGTAAAAACACCCATTAGTCACCCTTTCTATAATGATCATAATGCTTCTAACATTCATCTTTGTTGTAAGCATATCATACTTCATGATCCACCAAGAAGGTTAAAAGATCTTGAAGTAATCATTCATGAAAGCATTCCAACATATGAAGATTCAAGGGCACTTGGCATCCTCTATGATTGAAGACTTCTTATTCAAGAAGTTCATGTAGATTAGTCATTTTACATCCATTAGACTTTTATGTCATGGATCATCATTATGTCATCTCAAGATAGATTAGATGGTTTATGTGTTTGTGCCATAAAACACAAGGTTTTTATGTTGGGCCACAAAACATAGCGGGAGTGGTTGTACCCTTGGTAAAGAACTCGACATCTAGCTTTGTGTCGGTAAAATTGTAAGCGACGATGGGAGTGGTTGTACCCTTGTAAAAGAACTCGACATCTAGCTTAATGTCGGTAAAAGTGTAAGCGACGATTGTAAGGTTTTCTCCGCCGAGAAGGGAGGTTGTTGATCTAGTGAAGTAACTCTCGAGTTGGGTACTCGGGGCGTGGACGTAGGGCAAGGACAAAAGAGGTCCTTGTAGCCGAACCACGATAAATACTCGTGTCGTGAATGGTTTGCACTTTCCCTTTACTTATTGCTTTGCTTTGATGTTTGCATTATGTGATTGTGTGTGTTGTGACTTGTTGTTTGTACTTGTGTGATAACATGTATTAAGTTATGTTGGTCATAAACAACAAGAAACGTCTTTCATATTACAACAAGCTAAAATGGACATTTGATACAACAAGTAGTAAAGTTTTTAAACGGTAACGTATTCACCCCCCCTCTACGTTTTCACAAATGGTATCAGAGCCTCGTAGCTCTTATTTTCAAAACAAATGGTTTTTAAAATGGAGTATGATCCATGTATCAAATTACCATTGATGCGTAATATAATATGAAAAATGCTTCGCAAAGTATACTTAGAAATTTTGTGGTTAAATTTTACTTTGTATACAAGCTTGAAGGTGTCCTTGAAAAATAAAATAAAACATTTCTTAAAATTTGTAAGAGTCAAATTATGTGGTTAGAGCTAATGAACGTAAAATACGGTCTTAAAAAGGAGTGTTTGTGTTAACTAAAAATTTAGTTGAATAATCACCTCCGTAAATGATTAGATGAGTCACATGAGAAGAAATGATGTTAAAATAGTTGTATTATATGTTTACTAACAAATCTAGTAAGTCCTACATATTCTTGCTATGCGAAATACATGTTTTTAGCCTTATGTGAAAATTTGTTACAGCAGACCCCGCGGAACTCGCGGAACCCTCAGAAGGGTTCCTTGCCGGGTGCACAGTCAAAATGTTTTGTAAACTTCAAAAATTCATAACTAATTAACCGTAAGTCCGTAGGAGTCGCGCCACCTATCAATTTGAAGGGAATTGTTTCTAATTTCTTTTAAAAATGATGTTATGGCCTAAATCTAATCTGAAGTCAAAAGATTAAACCAAATACTTCAAAGTGCTCAAAATAACAAGTTTTGTTTTGACGTAGAAACTCAAACTTTTGAGTTAGGCAACATAAGTTAGTATCCTTTGAACATTGACATTATTTTCTTTGAAACTAAAGAATTTTGTTATATTCATATATACAAAGGAAACTAATCAAGCTTGGCATACATCGTCATATTTAAACGCAAAGTGACGAAAAGTATATTTCTTATTATGTTATGCTAAATGACTACATGTTTTAGTTGTATGCATATATGGTATTTGCTTATTGAAAGTTGTGATTGCATTTGTTTATTTGTGATTCATGAGTGTCTATCTTGTCATAATATTCATTTGCTTGTTTGTCGAATTCATGTTTATACACAATAGGATATTTGCTAGATTGTGTGTACTAAGTTGAATATTTGTGTTTGTATTGCTTATTGGTTTAGATATTCTTCCTTGCATATATTATGAGATTATTTGGCATAATTCACTTAGGAATGAGAATTAAGTAATACTAATTAAATAACTTGGAATATGGTCAAGCGTCTAAACGAGTCACTACATTTTTAAACATGCAGTATTTTTGAAAGACGATGTTTGGTATATATGTTTCTACAATGATGTTTAATGAATGTTTCGTGCTATAAGATAGAAGCTCATTTTTGATTGATCATGTAAACTAATCATACCATGTTTGGATGACAACACTTTGTTGTTATCAATTTTTAATGCTTAGCTTAAATTTTCATTTATGGTAAGCTCATGATCTTCGGCTTGATCTATATGCTAACATGTGTTAGAATATGTGTTTTTGGTTTTAATCCATCATATCTAATAAGGTGCATATGTTCCAAGTATTATTAGGATACTTGAACGGGTTTCGAGAATAGATAAATGTCCATTGTTAAGGATTGTTTGGCACAACTTGAAATTTGAACAAATTGGTAGTTAAACAATGTGTTTCATGGATATATGTACTTCTAGCATCATTTGTTATCTTTGTACATTGTCTTGTATTAACGGATATGCAGGTAGACAACATTTGGGATGTTGTCAAATTTTCAAGTCTATGGATATTTCACTAAGTATAGTGAAATTCGCTAGCCCCCGGTCAAAGTCTAACGGTTAGAGTGTTTCTATATCCAATCTTTGCATTTCCTAATTAGTTCTATATTTAAGTTTATGTTTTAGGAGTTTTCGGAAAAATTGGAAATCGTCTCGACCCCCGAAAATATGGACTGTCTACTTTTTGCCCCCTGGCGGATCTGGCGGAACCAAATTCAGGGTTCCGCCAGTGCATTTTCTGGGCAACCCAGAAATAGCCCAACGGAACACACGGAACCCTCAAAAGGGTTCCGCCCGTGTAGTCGTAGGGTTCCGCCAGTCCTGCAGATTTCTTTTTAAATTTTCATTTAAGACCCTCACTTAAGATCACTCACTTTCATCACTAGGATTCCTCTCACTAATGTTCACTCATTTACGACCCAAACTTCACAAGAACGATTCAAGATACCTTTCTCCATAGAGGAAGAAATCCATAAACTTGTTCCTTGTAATCCTCGAGCCATTGAGTATTTGTGATCACTACACACACTAACAACACTCTTTCATCCTTAACTCATCCTTCAAGACGATAAGGGTTTACATCGAGTCATAACTTAATCTTAAGTTTTAGGTGTATTATCGAGTCTTTCTATCCAATCTCAACTAAGTAGGATTGACAACTTAAGTATTTTGTTCGAAATATTCAAGTAAACTTGACTTACTACCATAGTCATTAAATGTCATATCCGAATATCAACACCCAAGTATTTTAACAATGTTTGTTAAAACACTCATCACGACTAGAACACTCGTCATAGTGTTGTCCCAATCAATAGGAACAAAAACAAATGTCAATATGTTTTCATCCCTAAACATTGAGCCCTTAAGTTCACTTGTTCTCTCACCATCATCTCATCACATTCACTGTGTGATATATCTCAGCCCATAAGCTTCACAAACATGAGAAAAACTTCAAGCACCTCACCCGCTAGTTGTACCAACCAATGGATCACAACAAATTAGGATTCATCCTTCCTCACTTCCTACATCTATGAAACTTAAAGTACTTCCTTAGCACAACAAACCTCTACATTACCACATCCTTCATTAGACACACTAGAAGAGCAACCACCTAGATAAACCAATCCACCATCCTTATCTTCATTTGAATCCATTGAGTGCATTGCTCAAAAAGCTCTTTGTCTAAACACTCGTTTAACAAACTCAACCATACTTCACCACCTATAGGATTAGAACCTTCACCATCAAATGAGCATGAAGCGCACACTCAATTACACATGGTTTATGTAGTTCTGCTTTCACAAGTTATCAAAGTATTGGTAATACTTTTAACTTCTGCACATGTTTCATTAAATGTCAAATCAACATTTTAACAACATATGTTGAAATGCAATCTCAAAGCCAACCTCATACACCCTGAGCAACAATGACTCTTGAGGAGTATACATAAGAAACTCGAGTGAATTCCTCTTGTCATCATCTAGTGATTATAATCTTGAGACCAAGTTGATGCGTGGTTTTGTGACCTTACAACAGGTTTTACCTCTCGAGGGATCTCAAGAGGCTTACAACCCCACCAGGCAGTGTAACTGACCGATGTAGTATAGGATAGTGGTAAGTACGGGGGATTGATCGTTCTCTCACAGGGAATAGTGTTCGTTAGGATAGAAAAGCTAGTCTAATATGTCTAAGGGTGGAAGGAAGATTCTTTTTGTATTTTTATATTTTATGAAAGCAATTAAAATCTCAGTTTTTAGAGGAAGGGCGGAATTAGTTGCTAGTCAACTAACCCAAGTTTACTACTTTTGCAAATTAAAATAAAATAAATATCTAAACTATTGTGGTTGTGAAAACAATATGGAGAAAGTTGTGTTTACTTAGATTTCATTACTCCCTAACTATCTTTTACCGGTTAATTGATATGTATGTTACTTGTGTGGATGAAGGGTGTATTCCTAATAACTCATGGAGTGGCATACATATCTCTCCAATTCTATGAGCTCTTATCTCGCCCTATGCCATGCACGGCACAACCATAGGGGTTGTAAACAGTGGCTCATGCGTTAAATACTACCTTAATAGCCTAGTATGCCTTGGCTACATGTTTCCCAAGACGTTCAAGCATGTTACCATAAAGGAGGTTGGCCAGTTTTCTAGAGTCTAACATTGATGGAACAATCATCCCAACAAACAACAACACACACCAATCAACCAATAATTAATAGTTAGGTTTCATTAGATCTAAGCAAACACTAGAGAATTTAGCTACACATGTTAATTAAAAGACAAGCAAGAAAGATAATCAACCAACACATAGACATATTGATTGAATTAAAGTGAAGACTTATCTTTAATTAAGCATGAGGGTTCCAAGGATTGGAAACCCTAAAAAGTACAGAAAATTCGTCTTTAGGGTTTGCCCTAAAAGTTCTCCACAAAGTTGCACACTAATGAATGAAAATTAGAAAACTATATATAGATTTTACACTCTGACGGCGTCTGGTTATAAGGGCTGACGCCGTCAGCTCGCCGCCATTAGGTCTCTCGGATGGCCTAGATCCACTTCTGACGCCGTCACCTTATAAACCCTTCTGGGCCGTCACTCTTTAAGATATAACCTGACGGCCTACTTTTCCCAACACCTGAAGGCGTCAGGTGTTAAAACCCAAATTTTCTCTGGCCAGTCATTTGATAATTGGATTCCACTCTTTTGTCAAAACTTTCTGACGGCGTCACCTTGTGACATCTGACGCCGTCAGGTTGTAAATCTTCATCTTTTGAGACTCTGTCGTTTTCTTCACTTTTATGCTCCAAAAACGTCCGAATATGCATGTTTTCCAGAATTCCTCTCAAAAGTACCTAAAATGACAAAAGGAACAATTTAGTGCAATATTTGATCACATTTACACGAATTAGGGCTTAAATGACCCCCTAAAAGCGTAACACTTTTCGTCTCATCAAATACCCTTACACTTGGGATTTGCTTGTCCTCAAGCAAATGAGCTTTTATTCCAATCAAAATATGAGTTAGGGGTCATTTAACACGAATATAAAAGTAATTACAACAAATAGTTATTAGACCCTAATCATAACAAGCACGGAAATCATACACTAGCACCTCACAAATAGTGTTTGGATTCTCACATCTCTCAAATGTCATAAAGTTTATATCTCATAAATGGAAACGGAAAATAACACTCACTACCTGTCATAGCAAATAGATTACCATAGGCTTGGGAAAGGATCAATTACTCCTCCACTAGGCGTAAGCACCTAAGATAAACTATCAAAGAGGGCTTTATAAAGGGTTGTAACGTAAGGTGTAGGGATATGATAACACGGTTTGGTTGGAATAAAGGGTATTTTAGTGGTGGCGAGTTAATTATCATGATCAAATACATGCACTCTACATCGTTGCTTAAGTCAAGACTCGACTCAATCTTAGTCTAAAAATGAAATAACAAAAACTAAAAAGGAACATAAAAGGAAACGGGATGGTAGTCCGTATGTTTTTCTTCTTTCTTTTTCATATTTTTTTGTATTTTTCTTGATTTTTCGATTTTTTTTTCATACACTCTTGCCCTACCATCCAAAATAATACATCATAGGGGATTTGCATTCCCCTTACACTTGAATCTTTACATAACTTTACAATCACTATTCTAATGACTCGAATTAAGATAATCGAAAAACTTGGAGTACTTTTAAAATATTTAGCACGTATGGGGGTAATAATGTTGTTCTTCCCCATTACTTCATTACACTAGTACTTTACCCATGAGTCCCAATCGTCCCAAAACAATATGTACAAGGATATGACTTAACTTAGCAACCATGTAATTGACCGGATAATTAACTAAGGGTTTAACAAATGTTTTCACAATAATGCACCAAAGGTGGGTGCATACAAGGTAGGCTAAGGCGATTTGGGTGTACATTTAGTGGGGTGTAAACAAATTCTCACTTTGAGTAAGATGCTCAAAGGTCGAAACGAAAGGATAGGCTCGGAAGGGTGTACTAGGGGTATCGTGTACCAAAAATGGATACAACGCAAAGGGTGTGGGAGAATTACTTGACCAATGAAGTCAATGTAATTATAACAAATATACGGGTGTAAAACAATGGGTTAATCCTAATGCCTCTTATCATGTAGTAAATCTTAACTACACGAATGTAGTCTCACTTGTGGATTTGAGATGGTCCTAACGCAAGTTCTAGAATCTAAATACTACCGGTACTCACATCATAGCACCAAAGATGGATGCTTTTCCTACCAATTCTAGGGGCGAACCTCACATATTTGGGGTGGAAAATTTTTTAGTGGTACGGTTTTGTGCTAGTCATACAATTTCCTATCCATGAGACGCTCATTAAGATCAAATTTTCACTTCTAAATGTTGTAAAAAATTTTAAATTGGCACTAAAATTGCCCTAAAAATATTTCTCTTGGTTTTATTACAAATTTAGTATCAAACAAAGCAAAACATCAAGCATATGTATATTCTCAACGGTGCTTTCATTTACCCCCCCTTACACTTAAACCGAACATTGTCCCCAATGTTCAAATAAAAGACGTAAAAGTAAATAAGATGAAAGAATGAAATCAAATACTCCCCTGAATCGTTTGATGTGGATAATGAAGTAACATGGTTAGGTCTTCTTCCAAGATAGATGAACGTTTAAAGCTTCCCTTTTGAAATAATAAACGTCTTCTTGTCCAAAATAACCTGTTAACCTGAAAAAGATAAAGGCCAACCTCGCATAAAATCGGCGGTAAAATCTACATAATAAGATATAATGCTTGTGGAATGAATATTTTGCAGAATTCCTGGAGATTATAAGTTAAATAATTGACAAAAATTTTTAGGTTTCCGGAAAAATATAAAACTTTCAAAAATTGCAGAAAATTATACCCTGACGCCGTCAGAAAGTTCTGACAGAATTCTCATGTTAAGCTTCCGGGAAAAATTCTTGAAAATCTAAATCTTACTTCCTGGAAATCCTGCAAAAATTCATTATGACTCGATACAAGCATTTGACTTAAACAAGTACTAGTATGTATGCTAATTTCGTTGTTATGATTCATGTTCATTCGTTCTATATAAACCGATTTGGATTTCCCTTACACTTAGCTTTTGCAAAATACCTTTATATGTAGTTTAGACGAAGTTAAAAACAAAATAAAGCATTTTCACAATTTAGTTTGAAGCATGAATCAATAATCAAGAAATATAACTTACATACGGAAACAAATAAAATTAAATAAACACACAAAAACACACAAAACATGGGTTGCCTCCCAAGAAGCGCTTGTTTTTGTTCGAGTCACGAGCCTGACTCTACCCTTATTTAACGGATAAAGGGGAGGTTTTCCCAACACTTAAGATTAAGTGCGGGTGGTAGTAGCGATACACACCATCTCGGTGGAGGTATGCCTCATGAGGAAAGAGTGGTGGATGAATTATATACTCAAAGGGGTGTGCTCCATTCATCATAACCTTACCTAGTTCACTTTGGTCAATGGGGGAATTAAAGTTT
>LBNU01007720.1:101338-135993 GCA_014162995.1 Artemisia annua
AAATGTAAACAGGGCTATGAAAACTCACCTCAAGTGATGGTACAATATGTAGTGTATGAACTGAAGTGATGAGGTGCAACTCCTAGCCGCAACCTAAAATGAATGCATGTAATCTAATTTAGATTATGAAATGAATTCGTGTATGCACTTGCACTTATAATCTATACCACTCGTATTGTATCAAAATATGAATAATCGTCGAAAATATAATTTATATCATCGTATTAAGTCATAATGTATTTCACATGTTCATATGGTGTAATGATGTTGTACGATAGTTATTTGGTGATAAATTGTGAAAATACAAGTTTTCGTCGTAAAATATTATACTTAGTAATTTCTGAAATACGGCTAAAAATGGCCTCGGAAAACTAGTTGTAAAACAGTGAATATTGAGAGTTAGGAAACAAAATTGGTATTTCTGGAAAGCTTAGCACCAAGCCTAAATATGTTCAGTAGTGAAGTTTTGCTCAATGTGCCCAGATTTTAAGATAAATGGTCGAAAAGTATGGTGTTTAGGCCAAAACTGCTAATTCTGGGCAGTTTTTGTGAATGTTTGGATAGCTGTAGTTTACTCATTTTAAGTCTAAATGACAAAAGGTCAAGTGATTTGAAAAGTGCTCCAGGAGTACTAACTTTTGTTCCTTGGAGTCCCAACTCCAGAACTGAGTCATTTGACAGAAAAATGGCTCCCAACATGGGTGTTTGTGGATTTTCTGGTTTGTCTGAAAAATATACTAAGTGTTAGTGCTGATGGAAATTTTTAGTAAACATATATCTTTGAAAATTCATAACTAATTCGTTATAAGTCCGTTTCTCGAGTTCTTTATATCCCCGAAAAGGTAAAAAGGTGAACTAACATATTTTTAACAGTTTGGTATGTTTTGACAAGGTCTAAGGCTCGTTTTAGGTCAATGAAATTCGTACATCAGCAACATATTTTTCAGAAAAATATATATAGTTAGTATATCTTGTTTTTGGCATATCTTTTTCGTCGTAAGTCCGTTTTTAGTGGTTCAAGCGGCCATGTTTTCGTCTTTGAATGTATTTTCTAGTTCTTGGGTCAAAAATTAACCAAAACTTACTGAGTTTACCATATTTTGCAAATAGGGATAGTAGCTTTATATATAGTGTTTAAAATGGTTTTTCATGGTTTATTCTTGTCCAAATCCATCACCAACAATAACAAAACATCCCTTAATCTATCATACACCTTCTTAGGGTGTCATGGGTTCCCTAACATCATTTTTCAATCATTTTTCCATAGGTTCATTAGTAATTCATTTTATAGATAAAAATGATATAAAACATAAGTTTAGTGGTATAGATTTTTACATGCTTGTACATAGACAATAAAAATACATGAACCTTGATGAAATTTAGTGAAATTCATGAAAAGAATTTGATAAACTTACTTGGATGATTAGGAAATTTAGTGATAAAAACTTAATTAATCTATAGGTTTATATTTCAAAACCTTGTAATAGATTAATACTAGTTTCTTGAAAATGACTTTGATCTAGAAAAATATAATGTTCTCCTTTGTGTTCTTGTTTGGCTGTGAGCATCACCAAGAGGAAGAGAGCAAGAAAATTTTGATCTAGTTGTAAGATTTGCATGTATGTTTAATTTAGATGTAATCTAGAGATTTTATGTATGTGTTAAGAAAAGAACAAGTGTCCTAGGGACACATATGTAACCGGCCACCTCATGGGGTGGGTTGATTATGTGTAGTTTTTGTACAATATTTATTTTACGGGGTACCGTTTAGTGTATAGTTTGAGCGGTTAAGCGTTTTCGGGTACCGGATTAATTAAAAAATAAATTATAACGGGACAAGACAGGATATAACAAAGTTGTAAAAATTATAAAAATATAATTTTTGTAAACATTGGGTGTTTTGTTAGATATTGCTTGGTTGGTACAAATATTGTTATAAGTTAATATAAATGAAGGTTTAAAAATATAAAACCTTAAAATATAAAATAATTAACTTTTACAATTTTAGTGGGAATACTACTAATATAATAAAAATATTAGTGCCATAGTGGGAATTGTTTGGTGTATTGATTAAAAACTATAATCATATGTTAATATTTATTTGAAGATAAATAAATATATGTAACTTGAAATTATATAAATTCTACGAGTGGGATAGAATGCAAATGATGTCGTGATGAAATGTAGACTAACCCTAGTCTGTGAAATGTATGATGAATGATGATGTGACTTAACCTACCCGGTTTCGTCAAATGAATATCTGTAAACCTAGTTTACGTAAAATGATGAATCGAAATCTGTGAATAGGAAAATGTCAAGACTTGGGAAAGTTACCTGAAATTGAGAATTGTGACACCAAATAGGTTGGTTTGGTTGCAGGTAGGAGCAATAAATGCTTGGGGTGTACTGTGGGGAACAAGAAAGGTGGAGTGGAGGCTATGGAGGCATGTGGGGTGGTGAAAACCACCTGGTTTTTCCCGTAATTTAGGGAGAGGGGATGGGTGAACAGTGCCGGTGTTGACCCTTTTGACTGGAGGGAGTATATAATTAAAAAATGGGCCGGGTGTTGGAGTTGGGCCTGGTGGAATAACAAAGGGATCCTTTTGGTTTATGAGTTATCACAAGGACCAATGTTGTAATTCACTCAAAGTTGAGGGACTGAAAGTGTATTTCCTCCAAAGTATTCACAAGGACCATAGATGCCAAACTTCATTAACCCAAGGACCATTTATGAATTTTTCCACTTTAAAACACCCGAGGACCATAAATGTCAATTTTCCAAACCCCAGGGACTAAAACTGCCATTTTCCCAAAGTTATCAAAAAGGTTTTAAAATGCCAAGTCTAAATAGTACAAGGGCCTTTATTGATAAAATTCCAAATTTTTGGATTCCAGGGACTATTTTTGCCAATCTTTGAAAGTTTAGGGACTGAAACTGTCAATTATGCAACTTTGCTCATTTTTCATTTATTTTCAATCATTTTGTCCCTGACACTTATAAAAACACAGTCCAATGATATTTTCTGCATTTTGAGACTTTTCAAAGTGTTTTTGACTGTTTTTGTAGTCTAAATGTGAGAGAAATGATGAGTATTTACACACTCATCAACCAGTTCCAATGATAGTCTAATCTAATCCAAGGATAGTCTAAACCAAATCCAATCATAACTTAAACCAATTCCAAAAATAACCGAACTAAGTCCAAATATTCCAATAGGATCGACGTGGCTTATGACGATAGGCAACTCGGATGTAAGTGGTGCCAATCGGGTCTAGCCCGATTCTAGGCGAACTACGGTCGACGGCGACAAGCGCGAACTCCACATAAACAAGGACGTTTAGCGGTTCTAGAAGCATTACGATTCATGCGGTGTTGTGATGCCAGTGTGTCGTGTGTAAGTGCAGGCTTTGATGCTATTCACTAACTGTGAACNAGGATCGACGTGGCTTATGACGATAGGCAACTCGGATGTAAGTGGTGCCAATCGGGTCTAGCCCGATTCTAGGCGAACTACGGTCGACGGCGACAAGCGCGAACTCCACATAAACAAGGACGTTTAGCGGTTCTAGAAGCATTACGATTCATGCGGTGTTGTGATGCCAGTGTGTCGTGTGTAAGTGCAGGCTTTGATGCTATTCACTAACTGTGAACTGACGCAAAACCCATCATTCCTAACATCAGACTCTATCCCGAACATAATTACGTTATAACTACTCCAAATATTGCAAAATTCACCTCTGAGCAGGACATAGTTGATCATGCCATGTCCTACTGTCCCTGGTTGAATATAGGTGATCAGTCTATATGCACCCGAGGTTCAATGAATTTTGAAATACTCAGCCTAGTTATGCTAGCAATATGTCCTTTATATCCCAAATCATTCCCAAGACTACGACAAGTGCACAGAATCGAAATTTAGAAGTGAGGGACGATAGGTACGGGGTGGGCATAAGTATATAGAAATACTTATGGTGAGTAGAAACCATTGGTGGATTTAAATCACCCACAAGATAGACTCATATATCAAAAATAGATCATTAGACACTAACCAAATAAAACATAAACAGAATTACCAGAGAAGCGGCGGCTTGGCAGGAAGGCACGTAGCGGTCATAAAATCAGATTTTCATAAAGGTGGTTATAGTTTGGGTTTTAAATTTCCCAATTCTCTATAACCTTGGCTCTGATACCAAACTGTAACACCCCCAAAATTGGGTCCAGCGGAAGCATACATGCATTGGGGTGCTACTATATTGGTATCACAACATAAGGTACATAGAATGGTTTATAATTCATTTAATAAGAATGAAAGTTGTTATCAAAGACATTTAGTTTACATGATATGAAAATAGTGCGGAAATAGGCCCATAAAGTAAATAAAGCGGTCCCAAATGGTTATCAGAGTCTTCTATGACCATGCCCCTTGCCAAGCGCCTCCAGAAGTAAGCTATCACAATAAACCTGAGAATACATGCTAAAACGGGTCAGCTTACACTGGTGAGTCCATAGAGTTTAGACACAAAACAATACGCAACTCTAAGAAATCCAAGACATAACGATAACTCTATAACGCCACATAACATAACAAACAAGAGAAAGATCCTATAGGTGCCCACTATGGCTAATACCGCACTAGTAGTCATCCTATCATACACCTGCAGGATGTAGATGGTACTACACAGCAGTCGCATACTCAATCCACAAACTATATCATAACATACCCATAATCATAATATAAACACAACAAATCATAACGAAAACCAATATCATCACAACACCAAAGAAAATGACCAAAAGGTCCAAGAGATAACAAAGAGCATGTATTCTCCCCCCCCCCCAAAGAATAGAAAACAATAAAATAGGGGCTATGAACTCACCTGGGCCATAGCAATGCAATAATACACGACGGACACAACTGGCATCTAGCAGATCACAACAGCATCGAGAAGGCGGTACCACGGTAAGGAAACAGCGTAGTCTTCTATACATATAAGCCTTAATACCAGATCCTCAGTGACGAACTAAAGCCTCCATAAGCTAACTACTCCCAAATAATACCCATCTTATATCTCCAAATCTTTCGTTATCCATTTATTAGTGTTTGTGTTTGGTATCATTGTGTGTGAAGTGAGGACACGACATAGACTCAAGTGAACTCACGCCAAAGACTAAACAAGCGAAATCGACAAGAAATGAGACAAGACTCAAGAGTACTCACACCAAGAGAAGAACAACCGACGACATCGACGAGAAACTAGACAAAACTTAATACGAGACGACCGGGTCATACGTCATACTACGTAATCCACCCAAAGCAATCACACTTAACGGCTACTTAGTCAACCTTATGGTCAAAGTCAACCTCGAGTGACCAAAAGTTTAACAAGGGAAATTGTATGAATTATTGGATACTTATCGCATTTGCTAATACGGTAAGTTCAACAATTCCTTCAATACACTTGTTAATCTAAACTTAACTCATATCTAGTAAAGAGATGGTAAGTCGTAGGATGGGTCACCAGTTAATATTCTGTAACACCCCAACCCGAAAAGGGCTAAAGTGTAACATTATGGAGTCAAATCAGAACACAAGTAAAACGGAGATACAATTCTAAAACAAAACTTACAAAGGGTTACAAAGGAAAAACAAAACAAAGTACAAGATACAAAAAGGGCAACAACATGCTACGCCCAAAACATAAGATACTAAGCCCAAATATAACTGCTTCTAGACATCTCTAAGTCCAGCAAATATCTAACAGGGTGAAGTCTTCTAAGCCCAAAAGCAAGTAAACTCTCCATCCATAACCCAGCTTCCTACTAAACCTGCCGCAGGAAAAGAAATGTGGTTGAGCTTACAAAGCTCAGTGAACAGATATAATAGATAACAAACAGAAATAATGAAACGATACGAATGAAATACAAATAATAGAGTCGAGAGAATCACAAGAAGTACAAGGTAGAGGAGTAGGATAAATGGTTAAGCTGTAAGGTGAGTGTATGTATCAGTATATTTACCCCAGGACAATCAAATATCCAAACCATATCATATCCTCATAACCAATGTATTCGGAGGGGAGTCCTCGGAATACTAAATGTAGTAGGAGGGGAGTCCTCACGTAATCCATGGAGTAGCTAGCTCCCAAAATGTGAAGGGACTGCATGCACGCATGCCCAATCACCAAACAAATACAATATATATCCATATCATCATAGTAGCCCAAACAAAAAAATCTAGGATGCATCCATACGCCCCTGCAAACAAATCATATCATAATAACGGTTGTAGCATGCAGTAGATAAGGGACGGTGTGGGACATCTCTCCAGCCACACTAGAGTCATAACATTGGTGCATCAATGCTATGGTCATGGACCCCTCATAACTGGGAACAAAATAATGCATGTGTAAATACTGAAGGTCAAAGGTAACCAGAGTTCAAATCAATGTCAATATCAATGGTCAAATAATCAAGGTTCAAATCCAAAGTTCAATATCAAGGTTCCTGTAGTATAAGTGCCAATGTCAAAGGTTCCATAACCCAGATTTTCCACAAGTATCCAAAGGTCCAAATATACCAACGGTCCACATAGGTGAGGATCAAGTCAAATATGCAATATTAGAGATACTAGTTATGAGACTGAAATATATCATGAGTCCAAATAAGATGGAAGTTCACAAAAGAGAGAGATAGAGATATAAGTCACGAGAGAGACAAAGTAGAACACCATTGTTGAAAGAGAATCAAACTGAGGGGTCAACGAACAAGGTCAAAGTTTGGTAAGCCTTTAAGTCTTCAAAACATCCCAAAGTTCAAGATCCCAAGGTTCATAATCAAAGGCTCATAGTGGAAGTTTACAACAAAGGTTCAATTTAGCAGGTTTATGTCAACTATTTTAAAGGTTCGTAGTAAAATCAATTAAAAGGTTTATATCAAAGGTTCATTTAAAAGGAATCTTCCAAAAGATAGCATTCATAAAAGTGATCTTTAATGAAGGTTTTTATAAGATATTCTTTAAAAATGGTCTTCATGAATTTGTAAGATCCCAATTAAAAGTGGTCTTAAATCATGCTAGAAACATCGTCATAAAATAGTTTCTCCTTAAAAACATTTCCATATTATAATTAAGGAAAAGGGTTTTCCCATCCGGTTAAAATATCCCAAAGGACTTCCAAAGTTTAAAAGGGTCCAAAGGCTAAGGTCACAAAAAGTTAAAGAACGGGTTATGTCAATATCTTACCATAAGGGTCAAACGAAATCAATAGGATCACAATACCAACGAAATACATCAACCATAGAGCCAAAGTATAAAAGGGAGGGGTCATAACAAGGACCAAGAGGAATTACAACACGATAACAAATCAAAGACAAAGTCAAGAGAGAGAAAGTGTGCACTCATGCTGAAAGAGTACGGAATATCTGTACCTCAACCCGATGACAAAGCAGGCAAAAGAAAGATCAAACGGAAATAGGAACCACTCCTTCTTCACGGAACCTTAGTGAATTAGAAGCCGAGAATTACTCAATAGTTCAATTCAAAACAGATTACCCCTTTTAGGTTGTCTTTCCATTTTAAGCAGCTTTCCAGATTTAGTAACTTTCCATATTTAGTAAGTTTTCAAAATTAGTAAGTTTCCAAAAATAGATTATTTACTCGTAATAATTAAGTTAAGTCATTTATAATTTACGATTATGATAATAGGGCTCATTTTAAGAAGTTATAATAGTTTAGGGTTAAATATGACAACTTTCCATGTTTTAGGGTTTTAAATGCAAATATGCCAAAATTAAAGGTCTAAAGTGTAAATGTTACAAGTTTCTATATTTTATACCAATAGCACACAAAATAACAATATTTACTAATTAAACCTCCAGGTTTACAAATGTTACATATTACACCCTTTATTTATATAAATTTCAAATTAAATCCTTAATAATATTTATTTTACATTTTAATCCATAACAATTCATTCTAACCCAGTAACCCTTAATTATCAGAATTTTACGGGTTTGCCCTTCACATTAAAATATGCACAAAACACCCTAAATTATCAGAGTTTCCAAAATACACCCCTCCTTTTTATTTAAATTCAATTCGGATTATATATAGTTACCATTTGAACCTTCCATTTATAAAATTAACACTTGTCACCCTCATATTATATTTTATATAACACACCTCTGGTCTAATATGAATTACAAAAATAACCCTTAATTTTGTAAAATTACAAAACACACCCAAAACCTTTTAAAACACAATCGGATTTAAACTAAAACCATCAAACCCTAACCCTAACCACACGTAATCATTACTAACATTTAATTCAACATTAAAACACATTAATTTATCAGATTCAACATCAAAACCCTAACCCTTAATTCGTACGCCTCGTATTTTAATTATTAAAATTCGATCAAAATAAAATAAATCAAAACGAATTCTCTAGGATTCAAATTAATGTATACCAATTTTATTTAGGTCATATATGTGTTATAAAATGCCAAAAAAATTAGATCTATCCACCATAAAATCATATAGGCCGATTGTATAATTAACAAATTTTTAGGGTTTTTAATTTATTTTAATTCGTATGGCTTCAATAACATGCATGGATTAATTTTGTTATTTTCTACAGATTATAAAAGGTAAAAGGGATGATATAAAAATACCCAAAGTAGCTAGAATCGAATGGATGAGCAAAAAAATGAGTTTTCCCCTTTTCGGCTACAAATCAAACTCCAAAAATGAAATCCAATAACCACGAGCACTTCTGATCCTTGAGACTATTTTTATCACCTTCCTTGGATCAATATTCAACTAGTAAAAATAGCCAAATGCCCTGTAAAATTGATGGAGGCCGTAGGTGGTTTTTAGAGAGAATCAGGGTTTTATTTTTGGTTAAATGGGAAAAATAAATACAAACCGTGAAAAATAGGGGAGGGGTCAGTCAAATTCGGCCCATATAGTTGCAATATAATGAATTTTCTGATTTTAAAAACTCTTTAATATTTAGTATTATCCTTTTATTATGCATTTTAAATCAAATTAAATAATAACTATATACAAATCAAAGTATTTTTGGCCAAATTAAATGTGACATATATTTTTAGGGTATTTAGAATATTAAAATGTACATATAAAAAATTATCATATATCATATGTTGCTAATTAACAAGTGTTTGGCATTTATTTGATGTTTAATTAAGTGTTTAATTGTAATTATTAATATGTAGGGGTATTTTGGTAATTTTGCATGTTGGGAAATTTTAGGTGTTACATATTCTCCCCCGACACGTTTGTTAAACCCTAATTGGTTTTAGTAACCCAATTAGTTCGTTAACCGTGTCGGATGGTTATATTAATGTTAACCAATCCGTAGCTCGACATACACTAACACGAACCTCAATATCTCCTAAAGGGAAAGTCTCGATAAACGTATCCTCGAAACGATTAGTGACCCATCCGTATTCAATATTCAATCGTGTTTCATTTATTATTTCTAATAATAATTATTAGATAACGTATTCGTCGTTATTTAACGATCTCGTATTAATTTAGTAATTTTAACGAACGTGTTAAACGTTTATTATTATTTCTTATTAATCTTGCAAATGTTATATAACGTACTTATCGATCTCTAATTATTATTACTAATATTACTAACTTGTAAATATGAAATAACGATTATCAATCGTTACTAAATATTTAAAGTTAACTTTTTATATATCTAAACGCGTGTCACAATCATTTAGCCGTTATTATAGTTTCACGGGTCACATCCGTTTCAAGTTATGTTTATCACGGGTCAACTAGTCAAGGTCTAAATAATAATCTCTTTTGGCTTGTCGAGGTCGCACGAGACTACAAAGTCTTGGCGAGCCTCGACTTGGCTCAAATCATATACAAGTAACATTACTAAGTCCACATAACATAGATACCGCAATCACAACTTCAACAATTTAACGGCCGTCTACGGCGCGTTAACTAATCATACTCCCCGTCAACCTATTCCACAACAATATCAACAACAACATCATCACCTCAACAATACCATGTCGAGACCCTAATGGTCTCGGCTTCTACTCACGGCACCAACCCACAACGACAACATCACTAGTCACAACTACCTACGGCAAAACAACAACACTACAATGTTATGACATCCACAATAACCAATCGGACCCTTATCACATCGACAAGAACATACGACAACAAGAACAACAAGATCGACAACAACAAAAACAACAATAATGACACCAAGAACAACATCAATAATCGACACAACCAAAACCAACCCGAAATCCATTACCATAACTCACGGCTACAACCAAACGACCTCAAGACCATGGCCGTGAGTTTAAAACTCACGGCGTGCCTTTATGACGCGACTAAAATAACAACGAAGACCACCAAGACAACACAATGATACCGAACCAATTATTTGTCTTGCATTTAATTAGATTTTTAATCTGCATTTGACGAAAACCCTCTAAAGTTTATAAACAATTCGTGGATGATGGTGGGTGATGTTTTCGTGACTGAAACTCGATCAGAAGGTGTGTTTGGATGAGTTAGACAACGCGTGTGATACACCATCGTGAAGGGGAGAGGGTGAGGAGTGTGGTGATGGCGGCGGTGTAATACCACTCGCGGTGGTTTGGCCGGAATATGGCCGGAGGTGGCCGGATAATGAAGAAGGAGGGTGACGGCTTGTTTGTGAGGGAGAGATATCAAAACCCTAGAAGGGTTATATGCGTGGTATTTATAGGGGTAGCTAGGACTTGATGCAAACCCTAGTGCGCCCATAGGGACCAGTTTTGCCATTTCTCATATATTTTTAACGGTATGCGAACGAGACTAGTAAACCGTGTTATAATTATTTCCCGAGCTCCCGAAATCATTTCCAATAATCTTAGAATTATTATTCCGCTAAAACTGATTATAAATACGTATATCTTTATTTTTCATTGCCCGAATTAATTATTATTCGTGTTTTATTCGTTATATAGCCAAATCTCGCTGTTAGTATTCTAGACTTAGACAAACATTCCCGAAATATAAATAAAGAGGATATGAGAGTAAATATATAGGAATCCGAATTTCCGACTTGTCACAAAGAGTCCTTGTACTATTCATATACTATATCATTAGCATCAATATCTTTGTCTTGAACTCGTTGAGAATTGATAACTTGAGTATGAGTATGTGGAGCTCAAAGATGTTGATGTCTATGGTGGTGCTTAAGGAGTGGCATCATTCATCATTACCTGTAACAAAAAATGTAGATGATAATAATGCCAGGACAATTGATCGTTGTGGACTTTTTTTTTTTTTTNATATCATTAGCATCAATATCTTTGTCTTGAACTCGTTGAGAATTGATAACTTGAGTATGAGTATGTGGAGCTCAAAGATGTTGATGTCTATGGTGGTGCTTAAGGAGTGGCATCATTCATCATTACCTGTAACAAAAAATGTAGATGATAATAATGCCAGGACAATTGATCGTTGTGGACTTTTTTTTTTTTTTTTTTTTTTTTTTTTTTAATATATAGAATTGTTCCACTACGAGTTTTTTACTAATGAATGTCTTGAATCCATTCACTTTGATCGGCGTGAACTCCTTATAATCCATTAGGTCTACATAATCTACCACAACAAACTTGTATACTCTAAACGGGGATTAGAAAACTCACATTTGTGGTGGATTTTCAGACTGAAGAGGTTTTTATAGGAATCTGGAAAGAAAAACAAATGTCAAAATATCCAAAATCAGAAAACAACTATAATAATTACAAAGTCAACGACATCATCTTTACACAGATAGACTACATGCAAAGTAAAGCAAAATCGAAGAAAACATATAATGAAAATCAAGAGGATACAAATCTTACCATATTCAATTAATGAGCTTACTAGTTGATTTGAAACCTTAAGGATGTAAAATGCAATCGTACAATGTAGTTGTTGTTCAAATAAAAGGTGTGTTGGGAGTGTAATCGAGGCGAAGTGGGTGGGCCGAGGATAAAGGCGAAAAAAGTGAAATGTAAAATACCCCGACGCGCGTGGTCCTAAAACTAACGGAAAAAAATAATGATCGTTAGGCCGAGGGAGATAATTTGCAGCAAAAAGTAAACAGTAGTGACATAATTTGCAAAAATAGAACAGTAATGGCATAACGTGCAAAATCAACAAACCACAAGGATTTTTTTTCTTCAGTTTACTCTATCTTTTATTTAACTAATAAGCCTCAACCGCCCTTAATCGAGTGCGGTTTACATACAAGTAGAAAAGATTTTCCTAACAACGAGGATGCAATATGAAATATACAATCAACACACACTACAAACACCTTTGAAAGACTAACTAATACAAGACCAGAAGTAAATCAGTTGATCAAACCAAACCAAACGAGAGAGAAGATCAGATGAAAACTTGTCTTGATGAATGAGTCAAAGCCTAAATCTAGAATGATCGGTATATATATCTCGAAGTTCCACTTTGGCCCTACACAATGATAATATACAAAACCAACACCAAAGTTAAATAACACCAGAATATTTACATTATAAACTTTTTTAGTTTTATAAGCTTGCTAAGTAGTGCTATGATTTTAACACTCTTAAAGATTATCCTAGAGTAAATGACTATCTCCGAGCCATGGAACAAAACACCTTATACAATATAATGAATATCTTGCGATACTTTTTATGTGAAATTAAAAGTGGTACAACTATGTTTGTGCCACGTTGTCACTAGTTCATTTCTAATCAGTGGTCACTAGTTCATTTTAAAATGTATCGCAAAATATTCACACACACACAAAAAATATAATCGCTATTGCGGTTACCAATAACAAATTTGGATATACAATCGTTATTGTGGTTCGATGAGATTGATATTCAAATATTTCTTCTTAGAGCGTATTGATTTGACCCCGGGACCACCACCCAATAGCATGTTGCCACCTAGGGAATCTCCTAATTGTTTCAGAGCAAGGCTAGGGTGTAGTATTAGAAAAAAAGAAATAAATAAAAATAAAAGCTAATTTGGCACTGATATAACAAAAGTGACAACTGTAGTCGCCATTAGTTATAAATATACGAATTAGATCAGTAAATTAAGGGTTTTGTACAACAAACTAGTTAAATCATAAGGTTCTGTGCTTAGCCGAGTAAAACAAATATGAGATGATCATTTCATAATTATTACACGATGATCATTTATTCAACCATGTGCAACCGAAAGTCCGAAAGCGTGTTGTATATTACCATGTGGACTCGGTTTCATTAATATTTTTTGCCAATTTTCTAATAGCCCACTTGTCTTCTCTTATTATATACCTTCAATCTCCATTTCTTTAAACACAAACAAGAAAATCAAAATTAACAAGCATGGAAACACAAACACCTACATCTAAACACTCTCCTCTTCTTAAATCATGTTCCAACGGGTCGTTTCGTCTACGTTCACCTAGTTTAAACTCCTTACGTCTTCGTCGAATCTTTGATCTATTCGACTCTAATCACGACTCATTTATCACTATAGAAGAAATCACACGTGCCTTGACCCTTCTAGGCCTCGACGCCAATGCCTCGGATTTGGACACTATGATCAAATCATATGTGCATCCTGGCAACGTTGGGCTAACCTATGAGGACTTTGTGACATTACATAGGTCCATAAATGACTTGTTTTTCGGTATGGACGATGTAGAGGAAGCTGTGGGAAGTAAAGAGGAGCAAGAGGAGGGGGACTTAAACGAGGCGTTTAAGGTTTTTGATGAGAACGGGGACGGGTTTATATCGGCTGCAGAGTTGCAATTGGTGCTTGGAAAGCTCGGGTTTACTGAAGCTATTGAGATGGGGAGAGTTAAGATGATGATCTCGTCTGTTGATCTTAACCATGATGGATGCGTTGACTTTTCGGAGTTTAAAGACATGATGCGGGTGCTCCAATAATTCAAGTTATATATTTGTTAAATTACATTTCCATATTGTCGTTTATCATGGTTATCTTTTCGAGTCTAGTACAAAAAATTGGGACGGTATGAATTCCTTCTAATGAATTCCTTATACTTCATTGAGCAATAGATACAAATCTGGTTGTTTAATGTCCTTTTTTTTTTTTGCGACCACGTTGATAGTTATTTTAAAGGCAAGAGCAAGATATATGTACACTTTCTTCTATCATATTGATTCTGATTATGATATTTCCTTGGATTATACTATATAGTTTACATGTTTTCTATAAAAGTACAAATAATTGATTAGTAAGGCTGTTATAGCGTCTTCTGTTGAGTTGACACCACCTTCGACGCGCCACCATTGAAAGAGACACCTCACTCGATGCGTCTTGGATCATTTTTTGCATAAGTCAGAACGACCGACTTCTTTTTCTTTTAATTTTGTGTGTGTGAGTGTTTTGTGGGGTATATATGTGTATAAGTGGGATATATTTGGGTGGTGAGGTTTGTTGTGTTATTACACTATGTTGGTGATGATGTTCGTTGAAGAGAGAAATTGACGTGGTGCTAAGTTGGTGATCATGTTTGTGGTCAGTATTACCACCGGCCTAAAGAAGATAGATTTAAGCTTCCAGAATTTTCAATGTTAAGAGAACTTGATGGCATATGCTAGTTGAGAATCAAAATAAAAGTCCAACTGTCAAAACCATTTTGGCCAATTGACTTGGTGTTAGTTTGCATAATGCCACTGATCCATCAGCTCGTTAGTTTGCAAATTATAGTGCTAGTTAGACTGTCCAATTTAATGAAGCCTTGAATTTGAATAACATTGTCTTTCACATCCTTGTCTTCACGACCTCTAAGACGAGACATAAGAACAGTCTACGATATTATTCCCAAGATTTCAAGTAGGATGTAGAATATTGTAAGAAATTTGTCAAATAGACTAGTGGAATATGTAATCAAAACTGATTAGCTAGAAATCTTGAATAATTCACGGTCATGAAAGTAGGCTAGAATAATTCATGGGCATGAAATTCGACGGATGTGGTCTAGACTATTAAATATTGATGGGCAAGAAATGGATGTCAATGTCATGAGTAATACATATATTGTTAGTTGTTGCTAGCGCAAAGCGTCATTTTTTATTAGTATTTTTTATTTTATTTAATATAAGAAAAGATACAAAATAAAATAAATTTTTTTATTAACTAATCAAAGAGTTCAATTTTAAAGTTGAGCCTACTAATCGCAAGCAATAGTTAAAATTTAATCAATAGTTAAAATTAAATTAAATTTGGTCAAATCTATCTAAATTTCATTCAACAAAATAAATGTGTATAAAATCATATGTGTCAATTGCAAACAATTAAAAAAATAATAATAATAATAATAAAAAAAAAAAGGGTAAAATGACAGTTCATGTAAATATAACAACGACGCATGTAATTTCTCTTTAAAGTTTAAATAATGATATCAAGAAAAGTATTTTGTTCATGGGTCATTACATGTTATTAAACATGATAAATGGTTTTTTTTATTTTTTTGGAATTTGCTAACAACACCCAGTGAGTTGTTTTTAGCAAATCTTTTTTTTTTTATTATTATTATTTTTTCTTGAACATCAAATTCAGCATTCTGTCATTTAAACAAAGTTAAATTATATGTATAACAAAAAATATATACAAAATATAATCGATATTAATACATAATGAAAATTTTATGTAAATAAGTAAGCGTACACGGGTATTATAACTTTATTAGTATCAAAAAATAACATAATTTTTAAAAACATCTTACTAAACAATGCCGTACATGAACGGGACTAAAACCTAGTAAGGGGGTGCTTACCAAATTAAGTGGTTTCATATAAACCTCTTAATTAGTTTTCTTATTGGGGAGAGAGAAACTTTAATGTTTCCCTCAATTAAGAAGCATTAATGAGCTCACATTTCTCCCTATTAAGAAGAAAAAGAAACACCCCTAAGTTTTATACATGATGAAATCCTATATATATATAAGGAAGTGTTTGTTATGCAAGTATTACACTGTTGGAATAGATTGAAACATCAAAATAATAGTTTGATTAGATATTTCAGAATAAGATAGATGATTCAACTATCAAACTCATACCACTGCTAGATGGTGGCTATTGACCGAAACCTCTGACAAAGCATCATTTTCAAATGTTCTCAACCACAACTTTTGCACTTTTCTCATTTACTATTCATTTATGTTTTCTTAAATTTATGTATGGGAGATGATTTGCACGCATTACTTTTTTATTTGCATACTCTAATGTATAAACAGTTGAAGCAGGATATATACATAATACAACAGGTTAATAAATTAACTATAGGAAGGCTTTGGTAAGCTGACCCCATTTTTGAACTACAACTCGCTTAATTCGTCCAACTCAATGTTTAGTGTTTTCATTTCCTAGTTAAGTCATTATATACCAACCGGTTAATCTTTTTCTAGTAAGTGGCTTCAGATAACCCTATAGTTTGATGTTATAATTGACTTGATAATGAGGTTTGAACAAAAGATTAATTAATATATAGGGAAGTTGATTTGATACCAAATTTTGATGCTTACACATACTTGTGATAGGGTGTATTGTGTAACGAGTAGCTTTTGTCGAGTAACTCGAGCCCGAGCCCGAGCCTAAGAAAAGAGCACGAAACGTTTATCGAGTCAAGCTCGAGCTTGTATAAGCTCGACTCGAGTTTGTAAAAACGTTTTCGGTTGCCCGGCCAAAGCCCCAAACCCAACATTTTGTAATGAAATGGACCTGAACTTGAGATAGCAATATCTTTTACAATTAGTTCCTTTGAAAACAGTTTGCCTGGGTTCCAGGGAGCATTGGTTTTATCAGTACCGTTATTATGCTAACGATTCAAGGCTAACAGTCTAACACTGAAACTTGCTGAAAATACAAGTATTATAGGTTATGAATTTATATCAAATTTTAAGAGTTGACAACTAGAGAAACACTTCTTTAACTGTTCATGCATGCCGGTAAAGCCTTCCATTCAACACATTTACTATAATTAAATACAAGACAAAGGAAGGTCTTTAAAATTTTCTGTACAAACCAGGGAATGAAGACACTAGTCATCTACAAGACAGACCACAATCTCCTGATTCTCAAGTCCCTTTGACCATCAAAAACTCCCCCTCCCCCCAACCACACCAACATACCAATACCCATTACACTCGCTATCGGAGCTGCTACCAACCACCATCTCTCTCCACCTACACTCTCATTGCTACCTTCATTGTCATCGTCGTAATCTTCAGATGATGCATAATCCTCACCCGCACCATGCTCTTGTGTTTCCTGATTTCGTCTCTTGTCAGAATCCTTATCTGTTGGGAGCTCGTATCGACAAAGTGGACAAGTATTCCTAGCATTTAACCATGTCTTGATACATAAAGGATGGTACACATGAGCACAAGGAAGCCGATTCACAACACTACCAACACAGGCATTATCCTTACAAATCACACATACCGATTCCTCATCTACAATCACACACATAAGATTCTCGACAAACGAAACAGCTGCAGGAGGTGGTCCGCGTCGTAAACTGTCTGTTTCAGCTAAAAGCTCCATTATTTCTTCGAACTCTCGAGCATCAACATAGTCTCCACCATTCCTTCCATAATGTGATGTTTCTTGGTTTTCTGAGTTAAGCCAATTGGGAGGGAGATTTCGCCCATTGGTTGCTAGTGATCTATGTAGCCGAACTCTATCCACCAAAGGTCCTACTGTGCTTTCACCACCTGAAACTTCTTCAAATTCATCATCATCTGAGTTCCATTGGTTCAGATATTCAAGATTGGGATGAACAGATACATCATTATCAAGAAAATTATCAACATCCACAGGTGCCTCAGAATAGGCTTCCGTATACAGCAGCTCACAGTTCGAACATAAACTTAAAGGATCGAGCTCCTCAGATGAAAGGATTATATCACACATGCAACACCTCTCTGATGTATCCACAACTAATTCGTCATCCATGTCTATAACTTAGAGCTGCAAGAATAATGAACAGGACGCTAATACATGAAATGCTCACAAAGAATAAGCAGTCAAACATAGATGGTGACATGCTTAGTATAAATTATAATGATGACATAAATGGATCATAACAAATAAGCGTACTGCGCAAAAGGTCATAAGGTGGTATATTGAAATGTTAGCAACTAAAAATCATTTGAAGTTAAGACTTTGACAACCAAAAAAGGGTCGATTCTCAATCCAATGTCCATACAGGACTTCCTTTACTAGTATGTGAAACAGAGTGATCAATATCTCAATATAAACATCCCAATAAGATCAAGACATTATACACACTAGTTGGGTTTGACTAAAAAGGGGGGAAATTTATCTCTGAGCATATAACAGTATTGCATTTCCAGTAGATCTTATGGATAACATTACCCTCTGGGTGTGTAACTGATGGAAAACACAATGGGTTTTCTTTCTAATATGGACCCGTCACCTTCTTGCAACAAGTTATTACTGTTTCGAGGTCAGTGTCATATTGAAAAATGGATTGCTATATTTAGAGGGAAAAAGAAACCTAAAAAGGTCAACTGATTGTCTGATTCAGTGATTTGGGGTGGACTGAGTTTCAGACAAACAGTTGCCACTAGAACACTACAATACCATATTTAGTTCATATGTAATACAAGAAACTGATTCATGATTATGTTATACAAGAAACCAATATATCCTATACAAATAACCATATGCTATTTTGCTGAAACTTAATGAGCCATTTGTTTGAACTATGAATACGAAGTTCAAAATAATGTACGAGCTGGCATTCTGTTGGACAATTACGACAACAAACCTGAAGTTCGCTATGCGGAACGCTAGATCACAGATTTGTATCGAGCACAAGCAGCAATTATATGAACACGAGATACACAAAGATGTCGAAGAAAATAACAAAATTCCCTTTATTTACCAAAGCTTACAACATTGAGTTTATAAAGAAGAATAAAATGATAAAAGTAAGCATATCATCCCTATATATGGACAATATAGTTCGACCACCTAAACCCTTGTTAGAGTCGGTGAAGATTTTGTTTAGGTCGAGTCCATGGTGCCTTTAGTTGCTAAGATACAATCCTAGTCTATATACTATTGATTAATTACATATTACTCCTTAAGGTATTGTTAATATACAGAACACATTACAACTCTTGGCATCCCGCATCATAACAGCTTTATCTTTGTTTAAGTACTACATGCTATTCTACCAGAAAGGGCATTATATATATCTTCGTTAGTGTTCGGTTGCAGGTACAAAGGCTATATGCAACATAAGTTAGATGGCAGTTTCACTAACTTCGAGCAAGAAAGATCCTTATGTATTATTTTCATGTACACTCGTAACTTAGAGTTCTCAAGGATGTGTAATGCCAACCACAAAGGCGGGGGTATAAAAACTACCTGCAGCGTCATGTGAGCTTTTACTTGCTGATTATTAGATTCATATATACGGTATCTCCAACATCAGGCTCCCAGTATGAATCTATACCCAGAAGAGTAATATCTCTGAATAACCCTACATAGGATTTGAGCCACCAGATCATCGGCACATAAACCCCCAACATATCTCAAATACAGATCGGCTCTAGGCCAAATGCCTGACAACCATAGCTTTCTTCTAACTCAATATATCTTTCTCTTAACATTTATCCCATCAGAGTCCTTTTAGTTCCAAGAGAGTACGCCAAAATTATACCGTGTACCTTTCAGCTAAATTCATCTTTATTACAATAAAAGCCACCCCTCTTTGTACTACTTGCAATGTTAACATAGTAAGGAACTCATGAGACTCGTTTAGCTTCTTAACAGAAGCACGGTCCTGAATGAGCATGACACTCAGCTCACTGCCACAAAGATGTGCTAATGTCACAACATCTGTGATGGTCCCTTACAAGAAAGAATTATTTATACAACCATCATCAGCTATTACAAGAGCAATTATTCAAGGAAAGGGGTTGTATCTGCGAATCTATGTACTTTCTATATAACATTTCTAGATTAGGAAGTCATGTAATACTTCACTAATCTATGTGGTGGGGTTTGTGTGAGAGCTCATCTATCAAATTCCGCAACACTCCCATAAAGTTTTATATGTTGTGCAGTTGCTTAGTTTTATGGTTTTACACTTCAATTGCGGATATCATTCCTTTCCTTGACAACATCACCTGATAAAACATATTTCACTAAATACTAAGGTTGAGATTGGCTAAACATAGTAGGTGTCAGTGATGTTAAACAGAAAAAGTATTAAGCCTCAATGGTTTGTTTAAATTAGAAGATGGTGTTGTAAGCATCCTCATACTTATATTCCAACCACCCGCAAACGCAAGGATAGTATCAACTTAGGTGATTGATCACACATTTACTAAAACTGATTATTAGATTTTATTTATATGGGTGGAACTGTTAACTGTCAGTCCTTGTGGAGGTTACAAAAGTACAATATTTATTTCCTACTAAAGTAACCTTTTGGAAAGAATCATACTTCTATTAACCATATAACTGCTACTGCTAATCAATTAATTGGCAAGTCAATGAATTGGGAGTTAACATAATAAGAGATAAAATGCATCCGTTAAGTTGAAAATAAAGAAGAAGAAATATAAAAAGATATGTAACCTGGAAGAAGTTGAAAACCCAATTTAAGGATTAACAACAAGAGCATGAGAAAATGAAATGTAATTGTTGTTCAAAAAATATGTTGATTCGTTACTAGTAGTTGTTGACTTTTGAAACTCAACACAAAAGTAAACTTTCCTCTTATCCACCTCTATTTTTCTTTCCTTTCATAATATTTGAATTTTCTGCCCATATATACCAAAAAATAAAATAAAATATTAAGCTTGTTATCGTTGACAGTACGTCCTATTTTTATAAGACCACCTGGCACCTTTTGAGCCATTTGATCTTCCAACTTTTAATCTTCACCGCGACCTATCAACCGTTGGATGAAAAAAAAACTTCTCCTAACTGCTTTTTTGAAAGTTTAGTGCGATGCAAAGGATTGTATTTAAATTTGACGCCCATATAAAAGGTTATTAATTGCTACTTTTTGTTCAAATTTGAGCGGGTGTAGTTATTTGCCAAATTATGATTGACAGTTTGTTCTTTTGTTATAAATACCCACTTAATCATCAAGCCAAATACTCATTCCTAAATATTTTGGTTCGTCTCATATGGTTATTTCGTTTCTTATTCCGAGCAATAATTGTTTCTATTAATGATGAATTTTGTTTCTTTTCATATTCGAGTTATGACAATGCTTATTTTAATCCTCTTAGCCAACGGTTCTGGGCGGCTCGGCGTGTGAACAATGCTTGCTCGAGACAAGGCTCCATAATACACCCGTGCCATCTGCAGCCTACCACACAACCGGCGGCTTCACAACAGTATCCACTTCAACAAATGTTATATAGTATAATAAAGTGTGTCAAGCAAAGCAAAAAGAGTTCACGTGAGCTGGTCTTCTAGATTCAGCTAGTAACATCTTTTTTGATTTCTCGTTGTGATAAGAAGTTTAAACATTTGTGGACAGAGTGGTCTATAGGTTGAGCATTTGATTAAACGTGGTTGTGTGTTTTGCTGGTTGTGTGCAGTATTGGGGTTGTATTCGCCAGTTTCATGGTTTGGAGTTTTTGCTAGTTTTGTATTCACGCAATTATAGCAAATACTGCTCATTCATGTTTTTCTTAGTTTTTTGTGTTATGCTGAGTAATTTCTTTCCTATCAGCATACCATTAACATGATTACTTCCTGTGACATTGTACATTAGCTTCTCTTGTATTATTTTATTAGACACAGAAGATAAAGTAGTTTAGCTTCGAATCTGGATGATCACGATAGTAGCCATGACATATAGTTCTTATTGGCTACATGCTTTTGTTTTGTAAAGTTGTGATCAACAACATAAAACCTGCACTCTTCGAAAAATTGAGACAGAGGACACACATTTAAGTTACGAACATTGGATACTTGGAAGTAATTAATACTATCAGCATTAGTAACAAATAGAAATCATGCAAGAAAAAGCACGAACAACAAGACTACGTACAACTTTACTAGGATATAAGAGCATTAGGTGCAATAACGAATCCCCCTTCGCCACTCCTACGTGGCTACCTCGCCACNATGCCATGTAACTTAATTTTTATAGGGTATTTAATTTTGATGTGTCAATCAAAACATGTATAAAGATGCATGCACTCATCTTTATGACATAAGTTTTCAAAACAATTTTTAATTACCAATTAGCAAGATAAAGTTAAAAGCTTTTGTTGAGGTATTGGGTTCACCAATTATAGAAGAACCATCAATTATCATCCACCGAAATGGAATTGAGGTAAATCACCCTTAAGATGATATTGTACATCCAATGGTGATGTAAGTAAGATGTCTTTAACTAAGATATTAGTGCATGGAAACCAAAGGTAGACTCTAGGCTCTTTTCAAACCTTGTTTCCATCACTATGAATTAGCTAAAAAAGACTTACTTGCACAACCATATGTACAAAAACATCAATCAAACACAAAGTTTATAACTTTCATCTTAAAACATATTAAAAACTATTACAATACAAATCTCGTCGCGAGGATGCATTTAACGCATTATGGCATGTAAGGCCAACCCCTAAGAATGACACATAAGATTTCGTATTGTAAAGTTCTTAATAAAATTATGTTTCACCATTATTAGTCCAATTTATTTTCTTTTAGAAAATTACCCTTTTATGCTTACAACATGTCAAACAATAATCACATAAACAAGTAATTATAAAAGAAAACAAATAGTCAACTAATAATCAAACAATTATAAGGTGAAACAATTAGCCACATGCATTCTTGATTAGATAAACCCTAATCAAATCAATTCTAGGTTTTCATATGCATATAATTAACTAAAGCTTTCACTTTGAACAAGTGAGCCACATCCATCGAATAACCGATTGCGTAAGCTAGAGTCAATTATACACCACATAGCACGTAAATTGATTTTATTACAATTGAGGTATTCCCCAATTTTAGATCTATCTAATTATTACATGTGTAAAACAAGTTACTAACAATTAAAACAAATAACCAATCCATGACTAACATGCATGTTTCGTCATGGATTCATGCATAACAATTACCAATTAGTTCACATAAACACGTTGCAAACCTAGGGTTTCTAATCCAATTAATTAAAAAAAACAAACCACAAACCCTAATTAGGGTTCATGGAAAATCGTACCCCCCCAAATTAGGGTTAGGGTTTCGAAAATATTTTTAAACCCTAGATCTATAACTACAACATGTATATCTATAACAATCAAAGATACGTTTTTTTTTTATAGTTTTAGTAATCAATTACATGTTATACATGGCTCGTGATGACACTGTTAGAATTTAATAACCATGACTATCATATTATTAAGCATATCAAGTTGTCACATAGTGCGGAAGCAAAGGATCTAGTATAACACATAAAAGTTAACTAAAACATAAATAAAGAACGTACCGTATGCAATCTTGAATTCTTGGATGAACCCTAATTAGGGTTTATATGAATTGGGGATCTTTAGATTAACCCCTTACCGTTTTGTTAATCGATCCAAGATACAATCAATAGTGTGATTGTACCACGTTCTTGTACACACGTACTGATAGCGAATCGATGTGAATGCTAGTTCTTGAATCACAAATAAAACATCACAACAACTAGGGTTTGATGTTCTTGATAATATACGATCAAAACAATTAAAGTACCCTTAAGGTTTATAGCTACTGATCAAATATACTGTATCAAATAAGATAAAATATATGTTTAAGATATTGCATGCATGTTGAAGTAATCATGCATGCGTAATCTAATCTTACAAGTCAAACAGAATAAAGGCTAAGAGTACATGCGTCTGACTTTAGGGATAATGAATGTGTCGATCATATAGAGCTCACCAAGCACATTATATATAGCACTTAACCTTGTCCAACAAGTCATTGCTAGAACCTCCTTAAGTTCTAAAACTCGACACTCAACCCCCTTCCTTTTCCTTGTTCGACCCTATAAATATTTGTGATTTAATAATTAAATATAACTATTTATATATTAATTATTTAACATCGATTCTCATACGTAAAGTGTGCAATCCCGTGGTCTCGGGTTCGAAACTAGACATACACGTATTAATATTTATCCACAAACCTAACAGTACAACGGTAAAAGGATATAATCAATTAACGCAGTTTATATTACTTTTATTTCGTGCAGATAATGGAAGGCTGGTAGTGACGTATGCCATGCGATTCAACATGACATGATATAAATCATATAGTAATAGATTATCGCAGGCAAAATGTTGCACTTTTTAAGACTAAAAAGTTACAGTTCCATAATTATTTATTTGAAATCCTAGGAACTCAGATAGACATTTCCAAAATGTCAAATATTTAATAACTTCAACCCAATCTTAATCAACAACTTCAATAAGGGTTGTCTCATAGTCATCAGGAGCCACAAAACCATGCAGATTCATCACTGTTGCTGCCACATTTGCTAGTCCACCATTCGGTACATCCTTGCGGAATTTCACACCTGCTGCTAACCCAGGACCTCCAATTGCAAGCGGTACCTGATTCCATTATAAACACATATTAAATGTTCCTACAAGCAATCAAATACACATAACAGTTAAGCGGCTTACGGGCTGCAGAGTGTGCGAGGTTAGGATCTGAACTTTGCCATCCTTATCAAGAAGGGGCTCTCCCTTCTTGTTTCTCTTCACCATGTCCTCGGCATTACCATGATCCGCAGTCACCACATATATTCCACCTACTTCCTTTATTGCATCAAGGATCATCTGTAACCACAAACCATCTCATAAATATATACAGCAGAAAAGGTTGGCTCAAAGTTGCAGGAGCACATATCGATTTCTTAAGATAGAAGAGGACAAAGTGACCATGACTTTCCTATATTTACACAATTACACTTCACAAATATTCCAAGACATTTTCGATAAACAAAATTCTACTGTTTTTTTTCACATAATCGAAAATGACAGGTTTGGTTAATGTCTCAATGTACACCGTGCACGAAACACCCTGTGCCAGCTATACTTAATGGTGACCATCCATATTCTCTCATTAATAGATTTTGGATGGAAATATAAAGTAAAACATGGAACAAGCGAGGAAAAGTGGAACTGACTTCCTACAAGAAACTAGTAATTGGGTTAATATATATTGGACTTCGAAGCCAGATGGTTTATTACCTTAACAGCATCATCAGCAGCCTTGCATGCCACAACTGTTGCCTCAATGTCACCGGTATGCCCAACCATGTCACCATTTGGTATATTCACCCTTACCTACAACCATTTGGAAACACCTGATAGATATTACACATGCAGCAGAACAAATAATATCTTTCTTTCCCAAGTAAAGGAATACTATCGTTACCTGGTCAAATTTGCGACTGAGAATGGCCTCACAGGCCTTCTCACCAATCTCCAAAGCCTTCATCTTTGGTTGGACATTGAAGGTAATTCCACTATCACTTGGAATTTCCACATATTCCTCCAACTCGGAATTAAAATATCCAGAGCGGTTCCCATTCCAAAAGAAGGTAACATGACCAAATTTCACTGTTTCACTGTCAATTAACAAAAAGAAAAAAGCCAACTTCAGACATCTTACACTCAACAGGTAATATCAAAAAACACATAACTCCCTAATGCAATTGCTTTTGCTTTAATGAAATATTATCTAAAATTTTACCTACAAGCAAAGGTGCGGATACCATTATTGATTAAATATTCACCAGATGTCCTCTCTATCAATGGAGGAGAAACCAGGTAATGACTTGGTAGCTTCAACTCCCCATCGTATTGAAGCATTCCTGCATAGCGGATTTTAGGGAACCGCACCCTGTCAAATTTATCAAACTTCTCATACTCAAGAGCCTGGGCAAGCATTGTCATTCGATCTGCTCGGAAGTTGAATGTGACAACTGCATCACCGTCCATTATGGGACCCACAGGCTTCCCACTCTCATCAACAATCACAAATGGGGGTAAGTACTGATCATTAGCGTTTGGAGCTTCCCTTAGCTTCTTGATAGCCTCCACAGCACTCTTGAATTTGTGTGGGGCTTCACCAAGCACCTGAGCATCCCAACCACGTTTCACAACTTCCCAATCATTCTGCAAAAGTAGCATAAAAAATTAATATATTCACTCTTGCAATACTATGCGACAAAATTCAGCCATTTAAATAAGAAAGGTGTAAATATAGAAAACTGATCAGCATAACCATAAACTTTGTGTTGACACCAAGATAGCAATATCAATGCTTTTAAAATTTTTCTTTGAACATTTTGGCCATTTTGACAAGTACTGACTTCTTCTGGTAGTTTTAAGGGATATTAAACCACAAAATAAACGGTTAGTACCCAAAAATACTCGATGAAATTGAGCCTATTTTGGCACTAACACAAAAAATATGGCTATTTTAGTTATGTTCCTTACGGAAAATAATTAGGCTCAAAAAATAACAAGTTCACTAGGACACCAGAAGATGCACCTCATAACGATCCATGGTGACATACATGCGACCTCCACCAGAAGCAACCTCAGCATCTATACCTTTGCTACGTAGGTCTGCAAGGTCCTTTTCAAGTGTTTCTGCAAAGCCTACACTTGAACCATCCATAACATCGCGCCCATCAGTAAGTACGTGGACACGGATCTTCTTGGCACCACGTTCACTAGCACCTTTGAGCAACAGCTGCAAGCAAATGACTTATGATATCAACAAATAACATAAAACAAGACTTGCTGGTTTACTTATACGTTCAGACTTATTCACCTGTAACTGATCAAGGCGAGAGTGCACACCCCCATCACTCATCAATCCAATGAGGTGCAATGTATTATTTGCAAAAGATTCCTTGATGTAATTAAAACCTTCATCTTCATATATCTTTCCAGAGGCAAGAGCAAGATCCACGAGTTTTGCACTGGTAGAAACAAACAAAACCTTCTAAGTTTTGGTAACCAAACATCAAAAGAGACAGCTTAAAACATAGTAGTATAGTACATCGCAGTGACGGATGTAGCATCGTCAAATGTTACTTTATTTTCTTCTTATTTTTAATGCAACAAAGAATTTTAATTTCCCATACCCTTTTAACTAACAGATGCCACAATATAACTCACCTTAGCAAGTCTTTTTTAGACTGATATTACTTACTTAGCCAACTGTCAACATTACATGATAGTGAAACTGCTTTAGGCGTAAAGGATTCGCCATTTTGTTGAGCATTTGAATGGGTCTGAGAAAATACGCTTTATTTTGGTGCTATGAAGAAAGTAACAGAGAATTATTAGAAGTGGCCCAATTTTCAGTTAGATGAGAAAATTTCTTGTATTTACCAATGAAATAGGTATATATACAGGTAAAATTCGTTACATGGAATGAAATAAACACAAGCGTATTGTGTATTGATCAATTTTTGTAACAAACTCACAGTCATAGTAGTCTTATCAATCAGAATTACATCTCCGTGGCGCGTGGAGATATTCAGTAAGCAGAGGATCATAAAAACAAATGTTAACCACTATCATGTTATCATCAATCTATATTAGAAAGGTTACCCTTGGGCATAAATTCGACCAGCACCAAGAGCATTATGTCCAACTTCGCTGTTTCCCATGTCATCGTCTGTGGGCAGCCCCACGGCAGTACCATGTGCCCTCACCAATCTCCACCGATCAGGTGCACTCTGTACCCACAGAACACATATCACCAATTAATTGCTAATGCATCTAATTTTACATTACAATCCATATCTTATTGCCATATATAGGGTTGTAAATGAGCCGAACATTTACTGAAAATTTCATGTACTACTGGGCAAAAAGCTTGTATATTTAGCACAATTTGATTTTCGTTTAGTTAAATGTACATTAGTGACTGATCGTTTATATATGTTCGTCGAGGTTCATTTATCTATAATACTTATAATGCATGCATGATTTTTCCTTAAACTTAAAAGTTCTTAAATTTGATTATTTGAGTAATGCGTAAACCCTATAATACCTTTGATTAAAAATGGTAGCAACATCTACCACTAAATTAATATTTTAAATATTGTTAATTCTCAAATGTTTATCATTTTTCATTTATAACCCATAAATTATTTTCTAACAATAACTACAAATTGAACCTCTAATTGTTGCATCAATAGTCACATCAAAACCTACCACATGTTCACAAGTGTAATTATTTTGCCGCTATACACCGCTTTGCGCGGGTATTCGTCGAGTATTTATTTATCTGCTTATGTTGGATTCCCGTACTTCTCATAATTTATTTTTTAGTAAAATAGTATAGTTAACGAACAAACGCAAACAAGACCTGCCCATGTTGGTCCACTTCGTTATACCGTACGTGTACATGCATGACAACTTCACAAATCTATATCATAATCAACCATAGAGTTTATCATAAGACCAAATGAAATTCAATCATTTTTATAAACATATATATTATATGAAAGTAAAACCATGAAACATAACGAAAAGAACAACATATATATGAATGAGATGAGATGAGATGAAGTGTTACGTTTTTAAGAGAATCCATGACGGGTGTTTGGGCAACATGGATACAATTATATTTGTCGGGAGAAGCTTCACCCCAACCGTCCAAAACAACAACCGCGATCATCTTTCCTTTCGGTAGTTTTGGGTGATCTGCCAACTTCCATGTCGTTTTGTCTCCTGAGCTTCCCATTTTTTTTCTTTTTAACTTTTTGTATGACTTCTATATGTGTCTGTTTGTTTGTGTTTATGTTTCAGAAAATTACCTACCGAATAGCCTGGAATGGAACTCTCTAGTACTCATGACATGTACTCTATTTCGAAATATATTTAGAAAGTCCCTCGATTATTAATTGCGGCTCATAAATGGCCCTTGGTTTAATTTGTCAATCATGAAAACTGCCCTCTAAAATGGCTGGATTTGTAATAGGGACCAAGTGTATGCTGATGAAAGCGTAAATTAGTTTGTGAGTCGTTACTCTACTCTGCTTTTACCCTTTAGAAAGAAATACAAACGTGGGTGGGGGAGGGAGGGTGTTCGTCACCTGGCATCTTATGTCTTATTGCTAATACTTTCGATAATATGAATTCCCATCTAACTGGGCTTGGTTTTACGAATTTGCATTATCACAAAACAAAATATGTCGTCTCCTAATATTTACCTAGGGGTGGAAATGAGCCGAGCCGCTCGTGAAAAGTTTAGGATCGGATCAGTAAAAAGCTCGAATGAGTTGAGTCTAAACAAGCTCGAGCCTAAGTTGCATCTCGTTTATTAATCGAGCTTGAGCCCGAGCTTTACATACAAAGCTCGTTTAGCCTCGCGAGCCTAACCGAGCCCCTGGTATTAAACATATATACGAGCAGAGCTCGAGCTTATTAACGAGCTTAATAAAGATATATTACGAGTGGAGCTCGAGCTCGAGCCAAGCTTTAATTTTTCATGGCCAAATCGTATAAACGAGCCGACCCCGAGCCGAGCCCGAGACTATATAATATACCACAAGCGTAGCTCGAGCTTAAAATTTAAGGCTCGAAACGAGCCGAGCTCGAGCTCAAGCATTTTAAAACTTAAACGAGTCGAGCTCGAGCTCTGGCAGGCTCGGGCTCGACTCGGCTCGTTTCCACCCCTATTTTTAACTTAAGTTGAACTTATACATCGTCATTGGGCTTTTTGATATTCCTAATAAGAATTGTGATCAAGTGAATGATTTTAAAAAGTTTGCAAAGCCAATCAACTAGTGCCACATGTCCCCTACCCACTCCTTCCTTTTTTTTATCAGTATTTTCGATTAAGGGGTATTATGGTCTTTTGACCCGTTTTTTTGCTTTTCCACCTCAAATTTCAAACGCACATATCTCTCAAATGATAAATTTTTAGAAAAAACCGATTTCACCATAATTTTTAAAATTTAATCCTTTTTAATTTGGTATAAATCTTGTTGAATATTACGAACTTTTTTTTTTCTACATATCAAATGGGTCTTGATTTTTTTGACAATTTTGGACCTATTTTTTACCATCATAAATTTTGAATCGTGAAAAACTTAAAACATAAAAATTATAGATTTTGGTTTACTCATTAAAAAGGTTTTTGAATCACTCAAATCCAATGTCATATGAGTAAGATATCACACGTTAAAGATGACGTTTTACTCATATTTGTTGCACACAACGTGTTTGATGAAATGTCTAGCTTAGATTTTTGTCTTAAAATCGAGTTAAATGCACCAATTTTTGTACAACAATGCACCTTTAGTCATTTTATTAATGTAAGATTCAAAAAATGTGTTTTTTTTAAACTGATGAACCATATTAACTGATGAACAATATTAACTGATTTTTAAAAAAGACATTTTATTCATCAGTTACTTTGGTTCATCAATTTTTATTCATGAACATTAAAATTGATGAACCAAAGTAACTGATGAACAAAATGTTACCATAAAAATTGATGAACCAAAGTAACTGATGAACAAAAATGTTTCAGTTACTTTGGTTCATCAATTTTTGTAAAAATTGATGAAACAAATTAACTGATAATAAAATGTTACCATAAAATTGATGAACCAAAGTAACTGATGAACATTTTGTTCATCAGTTACTTTGGTTCATCAATTTTTATTATAGGTTCATCAGTTAGTTTATTTGTGTTATCATAGGTTATAGGTTCATCAGTTAGTTTATGCTTTTTAGTTGATGAACATTAGTTGTTTTTGGTTCATCAGTTATTGACTTTTAGCTATTATGTTATAATAGGTTCATCAGTTTGTTTAAAAAAATAACGATTAAAAAACATCACTTTTTGAATCTTGCATTAATAAAATGATTAATGATGCGTTGTGGTACAAAAATTAGTGCATTTAACACAATTTTAACACTAAAAATCTAAGCTAGACATTTCATCAAACACCTTGTGTGCAACAAATATGACTAAAACGTCATCTTTGACGTGCGATATCTCACTCATATCTTATCGAAATTGAGTGATTCAAATTTCTAGGTAAAGAGTGAACCAAAATCTAAAACTTTTGTGTTTTAAGTATTTTATGATTCGGCAATTTTTTAGGTAAATAATAGGGTCGAAAATAGCAAAATCATCAAGAAAATCATTACCCAATAAATACGTAAAAAAAAATCGAAACAATTAACAAGATTTATACCAAATTAAGGAGAATGAAATTTTAAAAATTGTGATAAAATCAGTTTTTTATAAAAGTTTGTCGTTTGAAAGTTATTTGCGTTTGAAATTTGAGGTGGAATTAAAAAAAATGAGTCAAATGACCAAACTATCCTCTAACAAAAAATATTAAAATAAAAATGGAGGAAATTGGTGGAGGACACATGGCGTTAGTTTATTGGCTTTCTAGACTTTTTAATTTTTTTCCTTTTTAAAGGATCGCAACTCAATAAAGCCTCAACCCACAATTAGACTTGGGTCTTAACTTAATTATTTTTATTTTTATTTATTTATTTATTATTATTATTATTATTATTATTATTATTATTATTATTATTATTATTATTATTATTATTATTATTATTATTATTATTTTTTAAATATATTAACTTAGTTATCTAATAATAAATGTTTGATTGCTTAATTCAAGTATCTCAAGTTATGACCGAATCATATTTAAAATCGCAAATCGCGAAAACCAAATACACCGATCAAAACCTCACATAGATATCTTATACTAAAACTTCAACATCCGGTTAAATCACAAATGGTTAATATACAAAGAAGTTACTAAAGTTTTGCGAATAAGGTGTCTTAAATTACTCAAGATTCAAAATTGTCATATATGTTACTCAAGTTGTTGCAACCGGTTAATTTGTTACTTTCTTATTTGCAACCTATGATAACCGGTTAAATCCGACGTGGCAATAGTTTATATTTGGGTTAATATACATAGAAGTCATTAAAATTTGAGAAAAAGTTCGCCTAAATTACTAAAATTTCAAAAATGTCACCTAAGCTACTCAACTTGAAAAAAGAGTTCGCCTGTGGTTTTAACCCATAACGGGTTTGGTCCTTTAATCACTAAAACCGTTAGTTTGATTGTTAACTTTACCATGTGACATGCAACAAATAGGTAAATATGTCTTTTTATCTTATTATCTATAATATATTATAATCTATTTACAACGTAGGTCCGATTAAAAGTGAATATAAGGATGTCTAATCTTAACCATCTATCTCATTCTTTACAAATGTTAGAGAATCACATTTTATACTGTTATGTGTCCCCTCTCAATTTAAAATCACCTTTATTATTAAACTGAAATATTTTCTTAACTTTTTTATTTTATTATTTATTTATTTATTTATTTTTATTTATTTTAGTTTTTTAACATTTTTAGCGAGTTTATTTTATTTGATTCAATTTTTTTACGACTTTAACCTTAATTTGAATCAATACAAACTTGATTCGTTAAAATTATATACTTATAGAGGGAGTGTTTGACGGTTAAGAGAGTGTGATGATCTTTTTTCATCTCCTTTTGGTATTCTTCATCCAAACAGCACCACACCCCACAATAATTAAAATCAGGGGCGGCAATTAGCATGTGCAAGTAGTGCAACCACACATGGCCCCTCATTGTAAATGCCCTCCAATTATTTCACACTGGACCACCCAAATTAATGGGACGACCCTGATTAAAATACACATATTTATTTAAAATTAACTTTCATTATCAAACACATGCAAGACACAAACCCAAACAATCTCACCTTGAAATTACTATACAAAAAATCATAGTTATTACAAAACCAACTTAAAAAAAATGTACTTAAGTAACTTAGATGATAATTTTGAAACTTTAGTAACTTATGCGAACTTTTTCTCAAACTTTAATAATATCTTTGAGGTGGAATATGTGTCAGGCTTACGTAGACATGAGATACGGGCTATCAACAGGTTGCCCACCTTGTGAGTAACTAGAGTGTAGTATTTTTAAAGTGGAGTAACCCATTTAATAAACCCGTGAACTTGAGTAACTTAGATGACAGTTTTCAAACTTTAGTAACTTAGGATAATTTTTTCGCAAACTTTAATAACTTCTTTGTATATTAACCCAATCATTAACTTCTGAGCCAAACAATTCTCATATAAATTCAATACAATAGAAATAACAATTATGTTAGTTACATAGAGTTAGAATCACATAAGAAATATAATTAAGATGAGATGGATGACAAAAAAACCAAAAAAAAATTTTAAACGCATTCACAAAAACCGATACATTTTCTTATTATTTCTCCCTCCTTATTTCAAATATGTGTTTAGAATTTTTTTTTCTTACTCTTTTTTTATTGAATTCCTTCTCTTGTTACGTAAACTAATGTTAATATAAATAACATTAGAGCAATATAAGAGCCATTTAGAAATTAATTGAATGTTCAAAGGCTAAAGTCTAAGACTCGAAGTTAAAGGTTGTTTAAAAATTTACCGAAAGTTCAAGGGCTAATATTTAAAAGTATCACAAATATAGATAGAAGTGAGAGAGGAACGCACATCCCCTCAACTTCTTTCATAGCTTTACTATCGGCCTACAATGACAATTTGCTTGAATGTTGGTTTGTTTAATATATGACAACTATCAACGATTGTTACTATAGATAAATAGTAACTATGAGTGGGCGAACCCCCGTGTTGATACAGGAATGCCGTGCTAAATCTAAATTTGAAACGAAACAATTACCAAACGAGTATTTCCGTATAGTAAATACACAAAAGATTGATAACCCCAAGTACTATTTTCGTAAATTATTTTTGAAAATAGTATGAGTTGTTGGGGTATAAAAGATCAAAGTACTGCTGAACATCAAAGTGCTGCTAAAGTGATTAAAGTCAAAGTACTGCTTGTGATCAAAGTACTGCTCGTTGATAAAGTCAAAGTACTGCTTGAAGATAAAGACTGAAGATTAGATTAGGAATATTATGTATAATCTAGAATATTCTAAAGTTAGATAGTATACTTTTCGTTCAAGTATTGTAAACCGACTAGGGTTTTCCTTGTGCCTATAAAAGGATCCCTAGGTCAACATTAGAGATACGAATACTTTTAGAGAAAAGCTAAAGTTCGATATTAGTTATATTAGGGTTGTTTGTGAATCTGTACAATTAGCAGGTTCAAAGTTTGGTTAATATAAAGTGTTGAAGTTGTGATAATTCTTCTTAGCTTTGTTATGTAATTCCGCATACTTAATAGAGTAATTCAGTGTTTCATCATTAGTAGTTTAGGATTTATCCAAGACTGCTAAACCTTAGACAAGCTATAATAAAGTAGTTTGGTCAGAGTATAACGATCCAACAAGTGGTATCAGAGCTTGTGTGGAAACTCTGATTAAGAAGAAACCCTAAACCCTAAATCAAGTCGATCTTCTAAACAAACCCTAAAAGATGTCTCAACCTGAACCTACACCTATGCCATCCATCACCACTGTTAGAATTCCCATAGTCAAGAAGGGAGAGTATGATCTCTGGAGCATGAAGATGAGGCAGTACATTGCTATTACTGACTCTGCACTT
>LBNU01007721.1:3806-18942 GCA_014162995.1 Artemisia annua
ACATAGACATATTGTATGAATAAAGACTTATCTTGGATTAAACATGCAAGTTAGAGGGGTTAGGATACCCTCTAAGGCCTCTAATACACGTATTAGGGTTTAACCCTTAAGTTCTCCACTCCAAAATTCGACACTAGACACTCTAAAATAAAGAAAAATCGTTCTATATATATAGAAAACGCGGGCTGACGGCGTCAGCCCAATAGGTGACATCGTCAGCTCGGCGATTAGGGTTTCCTGACGGCCTTGATTGACGTGGTCATAATTGCTGGTTCCAGATATGACGGCCTTAGTTGACGGCGTCACCAAATTGCACTACGAACTCTCTGGCCCGTCACGAGTCTTTTTTCCACTTCTGGACTTCACTTGTTCCTGACGGCGTCACCTTGTAGAGTGTGACGGCGTCACCTTCTGTGATCTTTAAGGTCTTTTGAGTTTTTGTTGTTTTCCGCACTTTTTCACTCCGAAAACGCCCGAAATTGCTTCTTTTGTGATTTTCCCTTCAAAAGTACCTAAAATGAGAAAAGAAACGACTTTGGGTGAAATCCAAACCAAAAACATACGAATTAGGACTCAAACCGACCCCTAAAAACGTAACATTTTTCGTCTCATCAACTCGCAAAGTGTGAACTTCCTTACTCGCTAGAAAGAGTTTGACCGAGTATAGATTAGCCTTTGATACTCGCTAAAGAAACCTTACTCGCAATACGATAAGGTTACACAAGGCTTACTCGCCAAATCCTATACTCGCAACCATACTCGCAGGAACTCCATACTCGCAATAAGTCCATACTCGCTAGAATTCCCAAACTCGCAACCATACTCTCTAAAACCCTAATTACATACTCGCTAAACTTGGCTTACTCGCAATGCATACTCGCAAAATTTCTTTCATACTCGCAAGAAACCTGCCATACTCGCAAAACCCTAAGCCATATTCGCTAGAAATTTCCATACTCGCGAATCCCTAATATTGATACTCGCAAAAGAACAAAAACCCACGAATCAGCCCATAAACACCACGAGAATCACCATAAAAACTCAATAATCAAACCCACTAATGTTTAGCAGCCTATACGAATGATCTAGATGAGACCCTAGATGTTTTGTGGCGCCAAAACAACACGACCAGCCACAAAACTAATCAACGAGCCATCAAACCCACGACTAGCTACCAAAAACACCATGAATCGCCCCTGGTTAGCTCTGATGGCCCACTGTTATGACCAAGAATCACTATTCAGGAGGTCGGGGATGCTCGAAATAAAGGTTAAACATGGTATATTAGATTAAAGAATTGGGAAGATGTGTGTGTTTTCTAGAGAGAGAAAGAAGGAAAACACACACACTTCTTATTACAAATGAGACATCCACCTCTCCTAGTTGCCACTAGGAGAGTATATATACTACTAAACACACTAAACTATGTCCTATTGACAAGACAAGTCCTTGTGCTTATTACAAATGCAATTTCCAACATATAACATTATTTTCAAGGCTAACACCCACCTTGTTACATGTAGTACATTTGATGAAACAAGGCCCTGTGTGGTGCAAAGCACATCTCTCACACAGAGGGGCTTTCCCAGCTTAACTGCTTCCCTCATTTGGAGTGGCGGCATAAGCTCTAGCAGCTTCTTGCCTTGGGTTTGGTTGAGGATAGGGGTTGGTGTTGTCGAAAGCTCTCCCATCGTGAAACTTTCGTTTATTATCGTTGGGCACTGGCACAGAGTTGTGCTTTGTTACTTGATCCATTAACCTCAAAGTAATGTTAATGGCTTCCTCTAAATCTTGCGGTTTAGAGGAAGTNCCTCAAGTAGGTGATGCATCTACTTGTGTGCTACCTAGGTGGTTGCTAGCTTATGCCTAGTAGGTGTACAAGGTGCTAGGATGCTTGTTTGGGTGGTTTGAGGTTCTATAGTAGCTTAGTTTAGGCTTTAGGTTTAGTTTTGACCTAGCTTTGTCTAGTGAGAGATTTTGGTCTATCCTAAGGTTTAGTGCCTAGATTAGGGTCCTATGAGTGTTTAGTGACTAAGATTAAGTCCTAGGAGGCTCATACTAAGTGGTGGTAGCTTATGGTAAAGATTTGGGAAGGTTTAACCTAGTTTCCGGGAAGTTATGTCCTAGTTAAGGTTTTGTGCTTAAGAGACTTGTACCTAAGTTCTAGGGAGTTTTACTATGATCTTGGAAGTCTAATAACTCTAAAGTTGCTAATGTAACTCATACCTAAGCCTTGAACACTTTCAAACTAGTTCAGGTAAGCAATTATGGTTTTAAAGATAACCGTAAACACATAGGTGCAATTAGGGTTTTCTGATGAGTATAGTGTACTAGAGTGATAGTTTAGTTAGTGAAAATGTGTTTAAAACCTATACTTGACATACCGGGATGTTTACATAAAGTAAACATAGTGATGTTGGGTATAGGTGGATACGTGAGCTTGTCTAAAGGTTAGTTAGGTCATAGAGATATAGTAAAGCAAAAATTTCACACGAGAAATAGCTATAGGCATATCTAACCTAGATAGTGCTTAGTGAGGGCCTAAGTTAAGTTAGTAAGGCTTAGCTAACCTATGGGAAGCTAGTAGGGAAGTTAGTGGGGGAAATTAATGGGTTGCTATAGTCTCCCATCCTAACAGAAAATCTCGTCCTGAGATTTTAACTAGGGTTAGTGTGCAAGGGTGAGAATAGCTACCTAAGGCAAAAGGTTAGATCCTAAATCCGCGACTATGCTCGGATCTTCTTGATTATTCCTATTCGTCAGCATATAAGCTCTTCCCTGGGCACCATCAGTATTTTTCTTTTGACATCTATTTGCATAGTGTCCTTTTTCTCCGCAAACATGACAAGTGACCGTTACTAGTGGCGGATTACCCCTAGTGGCTGGTCCCTTGTGCCTGCAATCCTTTGCCTGATGGCCCACCTTGTTACATGTAGTACATTTGATGAAACAAGGCCCTGTGTGGTGCAAAGCACATCTCTCACACAGAGGGGCTTTCCCAGCTTAACCGCTTCCCTCATTTGGAGTGGCGGCATAAGCTCTAGCAACTTCTTGCCTTGGGTTTGGTTGAGGATAGGGGTTGGTGTTGTCGAAAGCTCTCCCATCGTGAAACTTTTGTTTATTATCGTTGGGCACTGGCACAGAGTTGTGCTTTGTTACTTGATCCATTAACCTCAAAGTAATGTTAATGGCTTCCTCTAAATCTTGCGGTTTAGAGGCAGTAACATTCCCTTCGATACTTCGGGGTAAACCTCCAATGAAAAATTCTATCGTCTTTTCAGTAGTTGGCACCATTGTGGGACACAAAGTTGCCAATTCATGAAATCTCCTAATATAAGTTTTGACATCGTTCCCCTTCACAGTCAAGTTATAAAATTCATCCTCCATTTTCTTGACTTCCGTTCTAGGGCAATATTTCCTAATCATAAGCTTTTTAAATTCAGTCCAGGTGAGCTTGTATGCCTCCTCAATTCCTATTGGCTGGGCATACGAGTTCCACGAGGACAAAGCTTCTTCGGTAAGAGTACCGGTAGCAAACTTAACTCTACAATCCTCAGTACAGTTACTACGGGAGAATACTGATTCACTCCTCTAAAACCAGTGAATCAGTCCTATGGCCCCTTCTGTCCCCTTGAAATTGAAGGGCTGACAGCTCATAAATTCCTTGTAGTTACTCTTCTTCACCACAGGAATTTCGGGGTTTCTAGCCATGTTAACATCCCTAGCTTCTAGTGCCGCAGTCACACTGTCAGCAACTAGTTGCCGGATGGCTTCCTGAGTCATGGCGGGAGTAGTCGATCTCGTACGTGCCATTCTATTGATGTTCGCAAGATAAGACGGGATAAGAATAATGTCATATCCATTTAGACATTCTTGCAAGTTCTAACTAATAGAAACTTGCGTAGAGATGGAAGATACAAGTTCTAACTCTTAGAACATTGCCTGATACCGGAGAAATAGAGTATAGGGAATCCTAAAACTAAAAGGGCGGATTTCCTAATAAGATTTACTATATTCATCGGAAGTTCGTTTCCCCAGTCTAAAGGCATAGTGATACTAATCTAAGGGATTCTAATTGTTATAAGTTTTAGTGTTCCTAAGTAGAATTACTAGTTTTTAAAATTCCTAATAACCTCGAGTTTCTTTAAAACTTAGGGTAGGCCTATAGTGTTTCCTAAGATATAAGGCATAGGGGATCCTAATACGGGATACGTAACTAAGTATAGGCAAACTATAATTTTTATAACGACTTGTTCCTATATCTTACTGGGTGAAAACTACACACATACTACCTATTAACTACCTATATAACTAAACTACCTATATAGCTAAGTCTATAACCTTACTAGTTTGATCCTTTATTGTTCTTATGTTCCTGGATTGCTTCTAAAACATCCCTTATGTCAGACTTATGACTATCTCTAATATCCTCGATGATCATTTCTATAGTGGAAAGTCTAACATGAGCTGTAACTACTTCATCAGAGTGTCCTTCATACTTTGTTTGTAACTTAAAGATTTGGCTACGTGTTTTCTCTAATTCATTCTTTAACCTAGTGTAGTCTTTTTGAATTATCATTCTACCTTTTCCTAAGTCACTAATCTTATTTCTGCTTCTTCAATACGTCCTAAAGATAACTTATCTAAGTGACTAAGTATATCCTCTATTTGTTCTTCATGTCTTTCTAAGGGTGTTTTATAAGAACTATTTCCTATTTCAAACCTAGGGGGAGGCGAGGGTGGTATAATACGTAATTTCTTACGGGGAGAGGAAACTACTTCAGGAACATAGCAATCTTGACTAATATAGTGAGGTATAGATGGGGTAGGAGTTAAAGTAGGTACGGTAGGAATATCACCACCATATGCTTGCATATAGGGATCATTCGGGGAGGGTTCTAAAGCTAAGGTAACTAAGGCATTATGGGTTAATTCTTCCGGGGAATTAAAACTAGGGGATGAGTGAGGAGGGGTAGCTAGGGTATACTTATAATTATCCGATGAAGTATCCTCATCATCGGTATCCAATACGATGATGGGATTGTTAGAGGAAGACATATCTAACTGTAATACCCAGGAAAAGTATCTTAGCATATCCTAACCTACGCTATACCCTAAAGGCAATAGCAATAGTGGGGAATCTAACTTAGAGGCAATAGTGAGGAATCTATCCTAAAGGCAATTCGGAGAGTCTAACCTAAAGCCAAGTTAGAAATCTTAACCTAAAGGCAAGTCGAGAGTCTAAAGGCAAGTTCGGGGATTCTAGTGGCACAGAGGACTTTTAAAAAAATGGTAATAGTTTAGGAAAAATCCTTTTATTCTCTATAACCAAGGCTCTGATACCAATCTGTAACACCCTCATTTTCATAGACCGCAGCGGATGTTAGGTCTTGGGTATTACTTCACAGAAACAAAGACAAGATAATAGAAAACGACTCGAAAAGAGACGTTTTTGAAAAAGGAGTTATCATTCATTTATTCATCAGAGTTTTTACAGTACAAGATATACTTTTACCAAAAGAGAGGTCCTTAAGATACATTTTAAAAGCAAAAGATGAATGATAACTATTCTGGACGTCCTCATGTTCAGTGCCACTCCGTGCCAGGGTGCCTAAAGTGCTCATATACCTAGGATAACATGCTTAAAAGGTCAACACGAATGTTGAGTGAGAGTCATAGGTTTAAGTAGATAGAGAGTGAATACAAGTTCCACAGAGTTCTGCAGAAACCCTATGTGTGGAAAAGTTTTAGAGATAGAGTTGATATATTGCACTGAGCTCATGAACCACACGTTAACAGTCCAGATCATGGGGTCTGCAGACCAAACCATGATGGGACATAAAGGATAACTTGCCAAAGTTAATCCTTTAGAGAGGGTTCAAATATAGTACTTATTGGTGCCCAAGACACAGGCAAACCAACGGGAGTTGTCAAACTCCAATAAATCTATCAACTATATTCGCGTTCACTTGGGTACCCCCACAAGTGATTAAGGTCATAAATTTAGTTATGTAATAGTGGCAGATAGTAACACTCGTGCAACAACCAAAGAAAAGACTTGTATTCGGTTTAAAGCATGTATCCCCCTCACAGGGTTTCTAAAGCATTTAGAGTTAAAAGTTAAAAGGTGTGAGGCTACGAAACTCACCTGAGTCTAAGGTAAGTAAGGTAGGGGTTTAGACAGCTCACTCACGTATCCTGGGGATAGTGTAGGTATGTGTATGTCAAGTCCTAGTTTAGGTTTTTAAGTTTTTCAAGTAATCACTCTTAGGGTTTCTAGATATAACATAACACCGTTTGGGCCATCATAATCCAGAAATACATACTCCTCACATGAAGCTCCCTAGTATTGTATTATGTTACTCAACATAATACCGTTTGGGCCATCATAATTCAGAATTACATATTCCTCACATGAAGATCCCTAGTATTGTGCCATGTTGTTATTAGATATTAGTTATAACATAACACCGTTCAGGCCATCAAAATTCAGAGATCATATTGTAATAAACGTTTGAGGAGCCAGGGCACTTTAAATTATAAACCCAGCAAACTCGTCAAAACAAATATTCAAATGAAACCCCTCACATGAACCTCTCTAGTATTATGTTATGTTGATAACTAAAAATAGGTTTTTAATAATTATATGTAAATAGTCCGTTTATACCCTTCAAGTTTGCATATTTACACTTTCTACCCTAAACTTATAAACTTATAACATTTAAGCATATAACTTTCTATCTTTTACACAATTAGTCCCTATACTTATATATTTTAGAGAAATGGCAGAAATGGTCCTTAAACTACACTAACTTTCAATATTTACCCTTTATACCCTTAACTTAACAATATTTGCAAAACTAGTCCTTTTAAGTTTATAACTTATTTTACTTTCTATCCTAAGGTTTTAGAACTTTGCAAAAAGGATCCTTATACTTATAACTTCTAAGAAATGTCAAAAATAGTCCCTGGACCTCATATTTTTAGAAAGTTACCATATATACCCTTATGCATGAAAACTATTGCAAAACTAGTCCTTTTATCAAATAAATTATATTTTTATGAAACAAAAGATTTTCCTAGATGATGTTTAGCCAATATATACTTAACTAAGTCTCCTAAATCAGATTATAGCACATAATAAGGTAATTTAGCACAAAAATACATAATTACCTAGAATTAGGGTTTGAAATGTAAACTTCTAAATGAAAATGATCAAGGCTTATCTAAGGGTTCTAAGGCATATCCTAAGTGTTTTATATCAGTACTAAGGCTATTAGAATCAAATTTGAGGCTTACCTAGGTCGTGGGAACCTTAACGTGAAAACTAGGGTTTCTCGGCTAGGTTTCAGAACTCGACTAGTATATAAGGGTTCTAAGGACTTAGTACTACAGTATATGTGTGATAGAGAAGAGAGGAGAGGTGTGAAGTGAAATGGTATGGGTTTGGGAGGTATTTATAGGGTAACGCATGATATATGTGTCAAAATGGGTCGCTAGGTGTCCAGGAGGGTGGGGTTGACTCATGGAAGCTAGGGGATGTTGTAGAGGACCTAAGGGATGATTAAGAAGAGCTAAAAGTAGCTAGGGGGCTGTAGGGGAGGGTGTGTGGTCTTGGTTGTAATGCGGCCTAAATAAGCTACAAGTAGGTGATGCACCTACTTGTGTGCTACCTAGGTGGTTGCTAGCTTGTACCTAGCAGGTGTACAAGGTGCTAGGGTGCTTGGTTGGGTGGTTTGAGGTGCTATAGTAGCTTAGTTTAGGCTTTAGGTTTAGTTTTGACCTAGTTTTGTCTAGTGAGAGATTTTGGTCTGGCCTAAGGTTTAGTGCCTAGATTAGGGTCCTATGAGTGTTTAGTGACTAAGGTTAAGTCCTAGGTGGCTTATAATAAGTGGTGGTAGCTTATGGTAAAGATTTGGGAAGGTTTAACCTAGTTTCCGAGAAGTTATGTCCTAGTTAGAGTTTTGTGCTTAAGAGACTTGTACCTAAGTTCTAAGGAGTTGTACTATGATCTAGGAAGTCTAATATACCCTATAGTTGCTAATGTAATTCATACCTAAGCCTTGAACACTTTCAAACTAGTTCAGGTAAGCAATTATGGTTTTAAAGATAACCGTAAACACATAGGTGCAATTAGGGTTTTCTGATGAGTATAGTGTAGTAGAGTGATAGTTTAGTTAGTGAAAATGTGCTTAACACCTAGACTTGACATACCGAGATGTTTACATAAAGTAAACATAGTGGTGTTGGGCATAGGTGGATACGTGAGCTTGTCTAAAGGTTAGTTAGGTCATAGAGATATAGTAAAGCAAAAATTTCACTAGGGAAATAGCTATAGGCATATCTAACCTAAATAGTGCTTAGTGAGGGCCTAAGTTAAGTTAGTAAGGCTTAGCTAACCTATGGGAAGCTAGTAGGGAAGTTAGTGGGGGGAAATTAGTGGGTTGCTACAGCAAAATACAAAACCAAACCATCGGTCTTTCGATCGGGGTTTTCGGTTTTGATTTCTCGGTTTTTTTGGGTTTAGGTTCAGTTTTTCGGTTTTATGTACACCCTTGTTATAGGGTATGAATATTTTGCGTATAGAACATCTTTACTGAGTGTGGTAATTAATCAATCTAGATACCATAGACTCAACTAGCTAGTCAAATGTTAAAAGTCATGATTAGACAATCAATAGAAGCAAGATTTCTCATATATGCAGGTAGGCCAATTCTTTTACTATGAAGTAGCAAATTAAAACATACTTGTGTATGGAGTCATGGGGTGGGTCGAGTTATGCGAGAGCTATGATTAACTTACGAAAAGATTTGGAGTTGAAAGATACTATTGTGGTGAGTGGTGACGATCCCAAAAATAGAGGGTGATGAGTATATTTTGAACACTATTTGAATTGAGTACGAGTGAAAACCACCAAGATGTTCTAATTTCAAGGGTTTGGCTACGTATTGGACCAATGCTCGAATAAAATTGTCTCTGATGTTTTGAAGAGTACTAAGGCAACTAGGCAAACAGTTCATGGTGTTCGTATTGGTTTGAAGTCGCATCTTGTTTACAAACCTGTGCAACCAAAGAACGCCAAGAAGACGGATCCTAGATAGCCAAAGCCGAAGGTTCCGAGTGCTACATAGGTTGTTAATACTACTTCTACTTCAAATTATTTTTATGCTTTGGCAGTATGGGTCACATGGAGGATGCTACGGGTGTGGGCCATTTTAGTTCCATTAGTGATAAGGAGGTTAATAATTTGGAAGAACATGGGCCAACGCCTAATCGTGTAAAGGATGTTAATAAGGATAAACGAGTTACTGTGAAAACGGCTTATATGCCTAGTACTTCAATGAATGTGCAAGATGGTGATTCAGAAAGTGAGTTGAAGAGTATGATAATGAGACTGCTTAGTCTATGCCTCTTCATATAAGCGACATGGTGGCGGAACTAATGACCTGAGTCTACGTGAACTTGATGACTATGACTTGTATGACGGATATATCGGACTTAACGGAAGAACAACTTGCATTTTGTGATGCGTTGGATATCACTCTCCAATTGCAGATTAGATGCAAGGTTATATTTGGTATCATTCGAGTCATATGTAATCTAGTTAATGATTGTTTTCATTATTGTTAGTTCATGAGCTTGGTTTGTCATTTTTATGACAAGTTTGGTTTAAATTATAAATTGTGCGTTTGTTTTCGTCTATGTAACAGGTTAAGATGTGAGATTTCACCTACATCCTATGTATTTAAACGCTTTTTTGAGTAATACATTTACTAGAAATGAATAAATTAAAACATACATATGTAGCGAGCAAGACACTATATCTTCACCAATAAACAAAAGTATATTTTAATGTGAATATGTAAATGGCATGGATCACATTGATCAAATTTTTAATCAGTATGCTCAAATCTGAGTCATGCTAAGTTGCTAACCCTACCTTCCATATAAACAAAGTGCTGAACATATATGATTATGTTTAGGACATGGTCATTTAAGAAATAATCTCCAATTTCCTAGAAAAGTTTCCAAACTAAAACAAGAAAAGATAACCATGATGACATCTGTTGGATCGATATACTCTGACCAAACTATTATATAGCTTGTTAAGGGTTTAGTAGCCTTGGATAAATCCTAATCTACTAACAATGAAACACTGAATTACTCTATTAAGTATGCGGAATTACTTAACAAAGCTAAGAAGAATTAACCAAACTTTGATTATAATAACACCTTAAATCTGCTTGTAGAATGCAGACTATTACAACTTTAACTTCTCTAAATCGTATTCGTAAAACTCTCTTATCTCTAATGCCAACCTAGGGATCCTTTTATAGGCACAAGGAAAACCCTAGTCGGTTTACATAACTTGAACGACAAGTATACAATCCCTAACTTATAGAATATTCTAGATTACATAATATTCTAATTCTAATAATATATTCAGTCTTTATCTTCAAGCAATACTTTGACTTATCAACGAGCAGTACTTTGATCAATAGCAGTACTTTGACTTAAATACTTCAGCAGTACTCTGAAGAGCAGCACTTTGATATCCAGCAGTACTTTGATCTTTTATACCCCAACAATCCTCCCCTAACTTGAATTCCACTTGTTTGATTTCAAGTTTTCTTTGTGTAAGCTTTATCTTCAAAAGTCATATGTAATCTAGTTAATGATTGTTTTCATTATTGTTAGTTCATGAGCTTGGTTTGTCATTTTTATGACAAGTTTAGTTTGAATTATAAATTGTGCGTTTGTTTTCGTCTATGTAACAGGTTAAGATGTGAGATTTCACCTACATCCTATGTATTTAAACGCTTTTTTGAGTAATACATTTACTAGAGAAGTATTTAAAAAATGAATAAATTAAAACATACATATGTAGCGAGCAAGACACTATATCTTCACCGATAAACAAAAGTATATTTTAATGTGAATATGTAAATGGCATGGATCACATTGATCAAATTTTTAATCAGTATGCTCAAATCTGAGTCATGCTAAGTTGCTAACCCTACCTTCCATATAAACAAAGTGCTGAACATATATGATTATGTTTAGGACATGGTCATTTAAGAAATAATCTCCAATTTCCTAGAAAAGTTTCCAAAACTAAAACAAGAAAAGATAACCATGATGACATCTTTAATCATTATACCACCATACATTCACAATTTCATTTTGTTTGCGATTAAACTTAACTTAAATGAAAAATCAACAATTAACTAACATCAAACATTTCAAATTTAACATCTTTTATAATTATAATCATTAAATATGTATAAGTATACAAATAATGAGTTCACTAAATGTTATTTTTACATAAATGAAAAGACTTAACAAAAACCTATTAGTTGTGGTTACCCATGAGTTGAGATCCTTAAAGAACCACCATTTGTCATAGAACCATTGAGTCAATCCCAACCATTCAATCCAATTTGATCCAAAGGATGTGATTAAATCATTTATTTACACTTTAAGGGCAAAATAGACAATTATATAAACCAAAATAAAAAGTAACTTTCATTCTTTCCCCAAAATAATTAGGGCAAAAAACACACACACAAAAACACTCTCAATCCACCACCCATCACCACCGATAACCACCTTCATTCCGCCTTCCATCACCACCTTCAATCCGCCATCACGACCTTCAATCCGTCGTCACCACCTTCAATCCGCCATCACCACCTTCAATCCGCCGTCGCCAAATTGAACAAACTTGAAAAAAATAGAGGTTATTGAAGATGATAAACCAGAAATTGCAGATCTAGAAGATGATGTACACGAAATTGTAGGTAAAATCAGTGTGTTTTTGTTTTTGTTTTTTTTTGTTGTCAAAATATGTATAGCACGTGTGGTTTACTCTTTGTTAAACTTATAGATGCTAAAAATCGTGTGGTGGATTCTGAAATGCATTTTATGGATGAAGTTGTTGATGATCCAGACGCACACCATGTGTTTGATGAAATGCGTCTGTGATAATCACATGTGATTCTGAAGCAAAATCACATGTGATTCTGTAACAGGTAATTCATATGAGAGGTAAGCAGCCAATCTTATCGTCATCAGTTCCATACTTGATGTAGTTGTTGTCGAGAATACGAACTCTAATAATGTTTGTCATTTGTCATTACCTAATCACATTGTAGAAGGTAAAACAAAAAAAAGATGAAAAAATGAAAAACAAACTGCTATAGTTATTTAAAAACTTTAGGGAGATGTGTATCTTTGTACATATTTTATAATTATATAGTCGGTTGGATGTGATGTTGGCTACCTTTTTACTTTGTGTGTCAATTGTCAAACACTTTGGTGTTTGATAAACTGCGACTCATGTTTGATGCTAGGGTTAAAAGGGTACTAAAAAGTGTCATTTCACTAGCACGGTTTCAACCATCTTAGTGACAATGGTTACTCAGTTGAGGACCTTATAATTCAACTCAATGAATGTGAAAATGTAGCATAATAGGTAATTTACTTGTAATTTTAAAAAGTTTATTAGCCGTTATACTCTGTTAAAACAACCGCATGTGATTTTGTGTATAAATCACATATGATTTTGATATAAATCACATGTGATTCCAGCTTTCTTTTCTTTCTTTTTTTTTTGTTCTATAATAAGGTACTGCACTTTTGCGTTCTCTTGAAGAAGTATCAGTGGAATGTACTTGCACGCATTTTCTTCGGTTCAGATTTCTATATTGAAGACAACATGTCGTTGAATCCAAAATTTTCCATATATGTGATTGAGGATATTTATGCAATTGAGACACCTAAAGATACCGGGGTCAAAAATCCAACTGGGGCTGTAAAAGGTGGTGTGATTGAGGATAGCCGAGAAAGAAATGTGGATGCTACGGAGAGAAGACTAACGAGCACACAACAAGTCAACAAATCCGTTAAATCCAAAATTGATTTCAAAACAATTGAAAATGGGTAAACAAGTGGCTAATGCTTCTTGAATTTCATACTTTTTTAGCATTCAGGTTTTTCATTTCATTTGAACTTCTGCAAAAGTGTCATATGGATTTTAATTCAAATATATGGAATTTTACTTTAATACTATTTTGTTTGATATTCTAGCAGATTTGGTATTACAATGAATAAAATCACTTGTGATTCATCTCAAAATCTCATGTGATTGGTGTAAAAAAACTCATACGATTTTGATATCAAAATCACATGTGATTCAAGTGAAAATCACATATGATTTTCTCATGAATCACATGTGATCTAGATGTATAACTTGCCTAGGCTACGACCATCGGTTATCATATTTACCAAAATTATGAAGACATATGTTAAAACTTTTAGCAAAAGGCAGGTTAATAAGCATACGAATTGTTCAAAGACGATTTATAACATACAACTGTTGACACTTTTTCAAAGACAACCCATACTTCATAAAATAAAGTGACAAACTACCATATACATGTTTTTTACAATTATCTCGGACTCAACCTAATTGCGTTACATCATCCTCAACCTACTTTTTAAGCTGCTTAGCCAATACAAACATCCTCTCTGGAAATAAATTCAACTTGTGTAACAATATCTTTGTGGTGTACTTGAACTTCAAAAGCTTCACCCAAATATCTTTCCATATGAAGCCCTGTGAAAACACAACATTCTCTGTCATTTTTAAATGATTACTTAAAGTTATTCTACAAAATCACATGTGATTCAGAAACAAATCACATGTGATTCAGAATAAATCACATGTGATTCTGAATAAATCACCTGTGATTTTACTTAATATGACTAGTCGTCTATTGAGAAAACAACAAATTAAAAAGAGCAGAAAATTAAACTACGTGTATGTTTGGAAGTGATGAAGGGAGTAAATTTTGTATTCAATACCTCTTGAACGCTCTTGATAGTGTCTGAATGAATAAGTTGAACAGCTAGTGACTTTTGTGCTATATGATTTAACTTCAACGCTTCAGAACTCTTGAATTCCAGACATAACTGATTGCACATTTTTCTACAAATAAAGCATTACAACAAAAGACCAGTTAATTGTGAATTTTTCAAAGATCATTACATGCTTCTAATAAGAGATTAGCAGAAGTGTTATATGGATTTTAATTCGAATATATGGATTTTTACTTGAATACTATTTTGTTTGATGTTCTACCAGATTTGTAATACACTGAATAAAATCATTTGTGATTCATCTCAAAATCACATGTGATTCATGTCAAAATCACATGTGATTCATCTCAAAATAACATGTGATTCGTGTCAAAAACTCATACTATTTTCATATCAAAATCACATTTGATTCATTTGAAAATCACATATGATTTTTCATGAATCACATGTGATCTAGAGGTTTAACTTGCCCAGGCTACGACCATCGGTTATCATATTACCAAAATTAAGAATACATGTGTTAAAACATTCGGCAAAAGTCCAGTTAATAAACATACGAATTGTTCAAAGATCATTACATACTTCTAATAAGATCACTACAGCTTGTACAAAATAAGATAAACAAATTGCGACCATAAACATGTATTATCTTACTTTTAGACCTCTTTTCTTCGGATTCGCTCTCAGACTCAAAAACCTCTTCTTTCTTTCCATTCAAACTCTTTCCCTTCACAGCTTGATGTACTATCTTACTTACTGTAAGCTTTTTCGGGTAGCGAGATTATATATAACAATTTAAGGAGCTCAAGTTTTGGTTCACCATCAAATGATATTTCAAAGTAGTCAATTTGTTGGGTTGGAAATTCATATTGATATAGTCTTCTCCATAATGAAAGACGACTTCTACTCTCTCGAGAAAATATAGATGAACTCTATTCAAGTAAACTCCAGGTCTATATTCACAATATCATATGGGTTATCTGGCTTTGAAAATCCATATATTTGAATCAATGCATCATTACCCATTGACCCATACGTGTTGAAGACCTGAAAACGATCGAACAGTCATTAGGTTGTGACAGCTATAAAACACACTCAACACATGCATTGTAAGAATGAGATGACACAGAGGTGAAGTGTATATCCTCTTCAGACGAGGGATCTCCCTCCGCATCATCTTTAATAATAATTTTTTAGAGTTCGCACTTTCGACAACAACTACATCAAGTATGGAACTGATAACAATAAGATGGGT
>LBNU01007721.1:25376-36766 GCA_014162995.1 Artemisia annua
AGTTTTGTTCTCATAATATTATTGGCTTTGCAATCAACTGAAGACGTTTTATAAACGTTTCAACAAAAGCAATTCGCGTATGAACATGGGCTACTTTTATGTTCAACACTTATTCCAATAATCGCCCAGTAATTGGAAGTATTCACCACCATTTTCAATAATATAATTTGGAAAAACCGTGCTCGCATTTTATAAGTCGAGCCACTAACCACGCTAACCTTAAGTTGCGTATTTGACGATCATTTTGACGATGCATCGATTTTTAAACTCAAAATGATCCACATGGCGGATGTATAGGCCTACATACATCCACGTTACATTCTTTCCAAAACTTTATAGGATGAAGTCCTTACTTTAATTTTTGTGGTGATAGATGAACAATTAACTTCCTCTGAGAACAATCAAATCTATTTTTTGAAGAAACGTATGGTTCTTCTATACATTTCGCATCATCATTGACCCGGGATGGTCCAACCGGTCATGCTAGTTACTATAACAATCTTTGCTCATAAAGTCTAGTTTATGACCACATGTGCTTCAATTGCACTTTGATGTACATATCGAATAATATGAAAATCTTAATACAACATCACATATCTCCAATCAAACCGATATAAGCTCTTTCATAAATTGCACATATTTAATATATTATTCATATTAGCCTATAGCATTATCAAATAATAAAACATATTCCATACTAGCAAAGTATGCTATATATCAATTAATCTAATGTTGCACATGCAAACAAATAAAACCACATGACAAATAAGTCACGTAAAAAGACAATTAAGATAATGTATTTCATTAGAATCACATGTCTATAGAGATCGATTGTGTTGAGTTTCGAATATTTTCACTAAATGATCGTTGTTTTATATGTTAGGTCTCGATGTCCATATTAAACTTAAATTTGGTCTCGTATTGGAGTAATATATTATAAAGTATGAGCATTCTACAGTACAAGATTAAGTCTGTAAACAATTATGTTTCGAAATAAAGCATTAGCTAGCTGCTTAACCATGCTTGCATTTAAAATAATGGAGCTAGTCAATGTATTTGTCGAGAAAGAGATTAACAAAAGCATGGTGTAAAAATAATTGTGGATTTAATTATTGAAACATATAGTTAAGATTAAATGCCCACGTATTACTATAATCGTTACGTACATCACAAAGCAAAATCTAAATCCCATGTTTCCGAGGTTAAAGAGTCAAACAAATAACAATATACACACAAGTATGCTTACCTTTTAGGTTTATATAGGACTGTCATGAGTCACAAAAATAATTTTATATAGGCATGTAATATTACATATAAAGTAATATTTGTAAATTTTACATAGACATCATAATAATTAAAACCATGTCATATGGAAGCATATATCAAATATTGAACAAATCATGATAGTTAGAGAGAATTACTCACTTTATACGCGTGTCAAAACTCTAAACAAGTTAAACCCAATTAAGCTTGATTCGCAAAAGAAACATGCCCACATAGGAAGATATAATCACTTAGAATAAATATCAAAATCCATTTATATGAGAAGTCTTATAAGTTATAATATGAGTCACATGTCATGAGTGAAAAAATTAATTAAGATAACTATAATCATCTCTAAAACATATACTAACAAAACTGTACATGTTGCATGAGTTAAGTAGTTTAGATTTTAACTTACCTATGTTAACATATAGTAGATTAGTAGTATGCTAAAATCATTATCGTTTAAGATTTTAATGTAGATAGGACAATTCATATGACAACTTCAAAGTTTTTCTCTATTAGTCAATAATTAAATCAACTTTAGCAATACTTTTTTTTTTAAGATTTTCATTCTAGTAGCCAACAATTAACTTCAAACTTTAAGATATAAAATTAACTTTATAAATAAAAATCATGCTTAGATCAAATTGATGTTCCAAAGCTACTAATAATATGACTGTTAATATGCTAAAAGGCTATGATAAAAAAAAAATTATTTACATAAAAGTTGTTTTGCAATCGTGATTTTTGTTTATAATACTGAGTCCTATAAGAGTTGTTTTGCCATCAAGATTATGCATTGAAAATTATCTCATAGTCAACCATTAAATTTATCAACTAATTAATTTATCTTAAGGCAACCTCTCTAAATTAAAAGATAATATACGATCAAAAGAAAAAACCGTAAGTAAAAAAAAAAAACGTACAATTTACGACCACTGATAACGTATTATAATAGCACTGTTTGACAAAGTATGCATGTGACTATAGCAACTCTTAGACAATACATGATCAAAAGAAAAGAAAAAGAAAACGTACCTTTAGCGATTTAAACATAAATCTAGAGCGTGCTGATAACGTGTTGTGAACAAGAATTGAGGGAATGAATATTCTTCTTATTGATCATTAACTATGAGATTTACATAGAGTATATATAGACAAACATTAGGGCAAAAACCCTAATAGCTAACATGGGCCGTGGGCCTATTATGGGCTATATGGACATCCACTAATAATTATCCATAACAGATAATTATTAGTTGATATCCATATTACCCATAAGAGCTTCATGGCCCAATTAGCTACCCTAATATTATCTTATACATACTCTTTGTAATCTCTGACAATATAATACTTTTCATTCCCTCAATTTTTGTTCACAACACGTTATCAGCACGAATACTTTTCAAAATACTACTGTATTTTTTTGAGTTAATTAGGTAATTCTCGAAGCCTTTGTCAATTATAATCATATATTCATATGTGCCGTATTTGATTGTTGGTACTCATTTTTTATGCGACTTTTTAAATTTGCATGATAGGCTGTTGAGTTTTAATTTAATAATATCTATCTACATGTTGGTATCTATTTTAATCTTCGAGATATATAAGTTTAATTAAATTCAACATGGGATAATGATCAAACTTGGCTCGATCATGTTGCTAAGTGTGTTTTTAGATCAAGTGATTTATTTATTTTTTATTTTTATAAGTATGCTCAAATTGTGAGCCTTATTTTGTTCAAGGATATGAGGTTTAGGATGATTCTAAATGGTCTTTTTGATAAGTCTTAATTAATTCTAGAGACAGCTATACTTATGTTATCGTTTAATGCTTTAACAATGGGAAACATGGAAATATATATTTATTTAATTTTGTGATGTTCCTAGCTATCAGTTATTGTTGTACGCAATGGATGAGTAATCACAAATTAGCGCACGACTTTAGTTGTAAATGTAATTTTGCTTTGGGTGAATGGCAAGAATTTTTGTTTGATTTATTTATTTATGATTTAAGATCATTTGAGGACAAAACTTTTCTTACATATAAAGGGACTAATCTCTACCCTCCATCTTCTCTCCATCTTTATTTGATCTAATGGATGAGATTAATCTCAATAATTTAAAAAACTCACTTTCATCCTTTTTTTTCAAATATTAATATATTTCAAACCGTTAATCGTTAAGCGAAAAAAATATACCATTAAAACGAGCATTTAATTATCTTTCTATAGATAAGCACTTTGATATATTTTCGACAAAAAAATTTTTTTCGTTTTTTTAACGTTTTTTTTCGTGGCCGAAAATATTAAATGTGATATATCACATGTGATATTACATATCACATGTGATTTTTACTTTTGAACGACACATATCACATGTGATATTACATATCACATNTCAAAATTCGTGTAATTTCTTATTTTCAGCTTCACTAAATGTCTTTATACATTATTTGATACATATTAGGAATTGATATTTGAGTTGAATTATCGCATGTTACAACTTTTTTCAATTACATTTTGATTATTTTACATTGTGCTGTATAAATGTTACACGAAATACTTGACCACAATATATGACTATTTGCCGCTATAAAATTTTGTTACTATACACGGGTACTCGCCTAGTTTACTACGTCAATAGGCATGTAGTGACAATGATATTTAATTAAAGTTAATTATTGATATTGTAAAACAAAAATATTAGTGGTAAGAAAGTGAGATGAGCATACTTTGTTTTAAATATAAAGATTTAAGATCATTTGAGGATCAAACTTTTTTTACATACCAACGGACTAATCTCCACTCTCCATCTTCCCTCTATCTTTATTTGATCTAATGGATAAGATTAATCCTAACAATTTAAAAAACCCACTTTCATCTTTTTTTTTTTTTTTTTTCAAATATTAATATCTTTCAAACCGTTAATCGTTAAGCGAAAAAAAATATACCATTAAAACGAGCATTTAATTATCTTTCTATAGATAGGCTGATATATTTTCGACAAAAAAATTTTTTTCGTTTTTTTAACGTTTTTTTTCGTGGCCGAAGATATCAAATGTGATATATCACATGTGATATTACATATCACATGTGATTTTTTTTTTTTTTTTTTTTTTAACGACACATATCACATGTGATATTACATATCACATATGATATATCACATGTGATATTTTCGGCCACGGAAAAAAACGTGAAAAAGCGAAAAAAAAATTGTCGAAAGTATATCAAAGTGCCCGTCTATAGAAAGATAATTAAATGCTCGTCGCGATGGTGTAATTATTTTCGGTTAACGATTAATGGTTTAAGAGATATTTAAATTATAAAAAATTGGTGAAATATTAAAATGTTTTTAATCTCAACCATTGATTTCTTTTTTAAATGGATGGTGGGGATGAGTCCCTTGGTATGTGAGAAAAGTTTTGTACTTTATATAACTCGACTCTTTATTTATTTATTTTATTTAAAGTATCACGCCCAACATAAGTCCTTGTTAGCAAAAAGTAACTATTTGCAATCGCATATTTATTAGACTTATACTTATTAATTATGTTGGAACACATGTTGCGGATGAGTCTTCGTACATTTGGTTGCACTAGAAACGATAGCATTGCTATAACATCATCATTAAAAAGTTAAAATATCATTTATGCAAAAGACATAAGTGTGAGCTTGAATTAATACCATGTTTAGTTAAAATTGTTTAACTTAATTATTTATGATCAGCTCGATTATTAGTATGAGAACGCTAAGCTTCTAGTCGATAGCAAAGTAGTACAATTCACACCTATTAGATAAATAATTCTCCTTCTTCCTATATGATAGTATAATTTGATATCATACCTTGTATAACATGGCTTGATTACTTCGGCACAATTAAAAAGTATATTGTTTTACCTTATAGATGCTATATTTATTTGTATGAAAATAGTCTTGTAAGATATAATAAAGAAAACAAGACATGCGATAGAAATAACTCAATAAGTATTAAGCTATTCACTTGAAAAAGCTATAACTCAAAATATTGTTGTACTCCTTAGAGCTCGTTATAAACGAATTCACATACAGTTTGATGTAAATTAAATTATGTGAAGATAAACTTATTTATGAGAAAGTTTGTGAAAATTTTGATAAGAAAATTTTAAGCTAGTGTTTGTTTATGTCCAATTGAATATGCTTAACTACATGAAACGAATTTGAAACACTTTTGTGAAAGCTGCCATATAATAAATATGAATTGGCTATTTCTTATTAATACGAAGATGTATGCAACAAAATTATTATGAAAGTTGCAATACAACTGTTAAGGTTGACAAAGAATAGTTCAGATATTTATTTAAGAACATGTCCTTGCGGACTTAAAGCTAGTGCCATACATTTTATCTCTTGTACTACTTATCATATTGTGTCATTCAGTTTATTATATATTTGTGACTTATTTATTATGCTATTTATATGCTTATTGAGACTTGATGAACAGATTAATGGCATACGTATTTTGCAAATAGTGCAATTATTAGCATATATTCTACTATTTGCTATAGGTTAATGTGAATATTATACTAAATTGTGTGAAAGTTATAAAAGAACTTATTTGATTGGAGAATGTGATGATGTATTAAGCTCTTCATAATATCCGAGTTTTACATAAAGATGTGCAATTGAAGCACATGTGGTCATAAAGTATAAGTTTATGAGCCTACATTGTTATAATAATTGGCATGACCGGTTGTACCATCCCGGATCAATGATGATGCGAACCATATACAAGAACCATGAATTCTTCAAAGGTTATTTGATTAGTTTTATTGTTCTCAATGAAAGTGCGTTGTTCATGTATCACCACCAAATTAAAGTAAGCACTTTTTCCTATAAAGTTTTGAAAATAATATAGAGGGGATGTATGTAAGCCAATACATCCGCCATGTAGATCATTTTGAGTTTTAAAATCGATGCATCGTCAAAACTGATCATCAAATACGCAATATAAGGTTAGCGTGATTAGTGGCTCGACTTATAAAATGCGAGCACGGTTTTTCAAATTATATTTTTCAAAAATGGTGGTGAATACGTCAAGTATTAGGCAATTAATGGAATAAGTGATAAACTTAAAATTAGCTCATGTTCATACACGAATTGCTTTTGTTGAAACGTACATAAAACGTCTTCAGTTGATTGCAAAGCCAAATATTGTGAGAACAAAACTATAAGTATTATGGGGCACGTTTGTTTCGAAGATTTAACAAGAATTTGCATCTGCCAACAAAATATAACGAATACTCCCCGTCATGAACCATATGTTTCCCATATAAGAATTTTGTAAATGTGCGGTATAATTTTCTTGTAAATCCACTAGACGCACAACAGTGGGGATGTTGAAATGGATAATTCATTCGGGGGGTGAGAATGAGCAGCGAGGGTTATGGAATGAATTATGATATAAATTTTGATCCTCATAAATATGAACTTTAAGTTAAAGGGACAATTTATATTCCAGATCTAGTAATTGCCAGCATGTTTGTGACTAAGTGACTAGATAATATAAAGGCTACTAATGCTCCAATTAAAATGTTTGTCCCAAAAGCACAACCAATGAATGGTATTAGGTCTATGGCACAGCTACAGCGTGATAGACAAATCGATTCTGAATAAAAGTCCTCGAATGAATAGATAAAATGGAGCAAGAAAATGAAGATGGTCAAATCGAGGTAATAAGACCTCATAATAGTCAAGAGACACTAGACATGAAGGTTATTGAAAAACCACGGGTGATATAATGTCTAGTAAAGTGTGGAATCAAAAAGTAATGAATCGACGTCGATAGTACTATTATATATGACTTTGTAAGATAACGCTATAATAATGGTGAGGATCATGGAAGTATACTTGCAGAAAGTGCAGATGTATAAATGAGTGGCCAAAATATGTAAAGACGCAAAGAAGAAATGAAAGAGTTAAGTCTATTGTGAAGAGACATGGTTACTGGGAATTGAAGTCTATATATATGAATGTGTAAAATTATTGGATATGCATAGATCTTTATGAGAAAGTGAAATTAAAGTATTGAAATTTTCGTATATAAGGCATAACTAATGGCACGTAATACTTTCGTAAAGACATGTAAATGATCATAAGGAGATATGTTCTCATGTGGTGGATCCAATAATGTATATAATATTTATAAGTCTAGCAATATAATAAGTAATCGACATGCGTCAAAAAGTTAATGAATAGAGCTCATGTGATTTTGAAATTTCATTATAGCATATAAAATGTATAGAGCATGCATGTGAATTTTATGTTAGAGCATATAAGAAAAGTTCTCAAGAATAGTATTTGATTGTATTGAACTAATCACGTTTTCGGCTTATGTATAATACTCACCTTAACGTATAGTATTGTGCCATGTTTGTGTATGAAACTTTATTAAGAGATCTTGGATATGGTTTAAGTTTTATACAGTATGTTTTTTGATTGTAAAGGTGATTGAGTACATAGAAATTGAATTTGAAACAAAAGACAAAGTGTGTCTTAATTAAAGAATTGTACATCTTAAGGATAAACTTTGTGCATCATGAAAACTAAAGAAAGATGCTAACTTTCCTTATACGGATAAACGAGACTCATGTTTATGAGGTCACATGATGTGTAAAAGATCCCCTTGATTTATAAAGATGATGATCACAATACCGATTTAAAGTGTCATACTAAAATGTGTATGAAACATTTATGATTCTCGCTAATGGTCATACTCGATATAATATATCATTTGAATTAATTGGGTTTGCAATGAATAACTTGTGAAGTACGATGATGTACTTGAATGAGATGTACGACGTACGTTAATCCTTAAAATGGATATGAAAATAACATGTAGAGAATATTTATTCACGTGATTCTATCAAGACACTTTAATGTGCATTTCACTGACTTAATGAGATTAAGTGATGTGATCATCAGGGGGAGAGAAGATACGTGTTGCACTCTTTTTCCCTTAACCATGGTTTTGTCCCCACATGGTTTTTCGACAAAGTTTTTAATGAGGAAACATCCCCAAGCGAATAAAGGAGTTATGTACTCTTTTTCCTTCACTAGAATTTTGTCCCACTGGGTTTTATCTAGTAAGGTTTTAACGAGGCATAATCCTCAAATGGAGTAAACGAAATTTTTCAGTATCTTCAAGGTACAAAGGATATGTGTTTATATTTCATTAAACCATCAAATACAAGTCTAGTTGGTTTTGCAGATGCAGGATATATGTCTGACCCTCACAATGGTCAATATCAAACTGGATATGTATTTACAAGTGGAGGAACCGCAATTTCATGGCGTTTAGTTAAGCAAACGATCTCAGCGACTTCATCCAACCATGCAGAAATTCTAGCGATACATGAAGCAAGTTGAGAATGTGTGTGGCTAAGAAGTGTGATACAACACATACGTAGATCATGTGATAATTCTTTAGAGAAAGAAGCATCAACAGTTTTGCATGAAGATAATGCAGCATGTATTGTGGAAAACTAGAAGGGGGGGTTGAATAGTTTTACGTCTTTTTAATTTATAAAAAGTTTACTTAAAAAATCTTCAATTCTAGTTTATGTGAATTCAATACTTGCACTATATGAACAATTATTAAGTTACTAACTAACTAAGCAAATATAATACAAGTATAAAAGTAATGAAAGGATAGAGTTAGAAAGATCAAACCACAACACAAGGATTTATAGTGGTTCGGCTACAAGGACACCTTCCTTGTTCCTACTCCACTCCCCGAGTCACCAACTCAAGAGTTTTCTTCACTATGTCAACAAACTCCCTTGTGGCGGAGAAACCTTACACACCTTTGCTTACACCGTTTAGCGACACCAAGCAAAATGTCGAGTTCTAATGGTAGCTAGAACCAATCTCACAACTTCACAACTAGTCACAACTTCTACACAACACTACTACTTCACTACTTCACTACTATATCTTCACAACACAACTTCTACCCACCTAGCTCTACTTATCATAAGAACTANATAATATTTATTCACGTGATTCTATCAAGACACTTTAATGTGCATTTCACTGACTTAATGAGATTAAGTGATGTGATCATCAGGGGGAGAGAAGATACGTGTTGCACTCTTTTTCCCTTAACCATGGTTTTGTCCCCACATGGTTTTTCGATAAAGTTTTTAATGAGGAAACATCCCCGAGCGAATAAAGGAGTTATGTACTCTTTTTCCTTCACTAGAATTTTGTCCCACTGGGTTTTATCTAGTAAGGTTTTAACGAGGCATAATCCTCAAATGGAGTGAAAGAAATTTTTCAGTATCTTCAAGGTACAAAGGATATGTGTTTATATTTCATTAAACCATCAAATACAAGTCTAGTTGGTTTTGCAGATGCAGGATATATGTCTGACTCTCACAATGGTCAATATCAAACTGGATATGTATTTACAAGTGGAGGAACCGCAATTTCATGGCGTTTAGTTAAGCAAACGATCTCAGCGACTTCATCCAACCATGCAGAAATTCTAGCGATACATGAAGCAAGTTGAGAATGTGTGTGGCTAAGAAGTGTGATACAACACATACGTAGATCATGTGATAATTCTTTAGAGAAAGAGGCATCAACAGTTTTGCATGAAGATAATGCAGCATGTATTGTGGAAACTAGAAGGGGGGGTTGAATAGTTTTACGTCTTTTTAATTTATAAAAAGTTTACTTAAAAAATCTTCGATTCTAGTTTATGTGAATTCAATACTTGCACTATATGAACAATTATTAAGTTACTAACTAACTAAGCAAATATAATACAAGTATAAAGTAATGAAAGGATAGAGTTAGAAAGATCAAACCACAACACAAGGATTTATAGTGGTTCGGCTACAAGGACACCTTCCTTGTTCCTACTCCACTCGCCGAGTTACCAACTCGAGAGTTTTCTTCACTATGTCAACAAACTCCCTTGTGGCGGAGAAACCTTACACACCTTTGCTTACACCGTTTAGCGACACCAAGCAAAATGTCGAGTTCTAATGGTAGCTAGAACCAATCTCACAACTTCACAACTAGTCACAACTTCTACACAACACTACTACTTCACTACTTCACTACTATATCTTCACAACACAACTTCTACCCACCTAGCTCTACTTATAAAAAAACTACACAACTTTACAAATGATTTTCACAATCTACAAAACTAATCTACAATACTTCTTGAGTGTATGTTGAAAAAGTATTCTTCTTTTGCACTTTCGATGAGGAAGGATTGAATCACTTGAAACAAAGACTAATAATCTTATGATCAACGGATTTAGAAAGATGTTTGGAAAGGATTGGAACTGAAAATATGCGTGCAAAAGGTGAGGAAAAAATGCAGGATTGAACCAGTATTTATAGGCAAAGTTTTCTGACAACAGGAGCGTGCCGGCCCCCTTAAAAGGTGGTCGGTCCCCTTAAAATTAAGGGGGCCGCCCCTTATAATTAAGGGGGCCGCCCTACTGTAACGGCCAGAAAACTTTGTCTTTTCTGGGGAAAGTTTATTTGGTGAAAAACTAACTGATTTTGATTAAAAATTTGAATTCATATATTTATTAAGAATTAAACCTTTTCCTTTATTACCAAAAATGTTTTTCAAAAATATATAATATGTTTATATAATTTAATAAACTTTGTAATATTTAAATAAACATCCCTTTGATCATAAAATGTATTAGGCATTTGTTTATTCATACCTTAAGTGATTTAGTTGGATAAAATGATATTTGTAACTAAATACTTGTTTACGTAGTAATTTTACGTTTAATGTTTTTACATTTTGTGATAGTCAAAACATAGAGATATCGAAAAATATAAATAACGTTTTTATGTATATTTATATCAACAATCTCCCCCCTTTTTGATGATTACAGAATCTAAACTCATTAAAACAAAAATTAGTATATACACAAGTATTTAGTGAGTTTATATCATTTCTCCCCCTTTCTGTTAGCATCAAAAAGGTTTTCCCGATAAGCTTGGAGCTCCCCCTTGATGTATACTCCCCCTCGTTTTGAGGTCATAGGATAAATCGAGATATGGAATGCTTGCAAGAAAAATATTGAGAGGACAAGCAATATATATA
>LBNU01007721.1:42988-54410 GCA_014162995.1 Artemisia annua
TAATTTACACAATGTACACAACTAATCTACAATACTTCTTAAACTTGGTTGTTGAAGGAGTATTCTTCTTTTGCACTTTGGATGAGGATGGATGAGAAGGGATTGAATCACTTGAAACAAGGATTAATAATCTAGTGATCAAAGGGTTTTAGAAGATGTTTAGAGAGATTTAGATCTGAAAATTTTCGTGCAAAAGGTGAGAAAAATACCAGGTTTGAGGTGGTATTTATAGGAGAAAATTTCTGACAGAGGAGCGTGGCCGGCCCCCTTAATTCATGGCCGGCCCCCTTAAAATTAAGGGGGCCGCCCAGCTGTAACGGCCAGAAAATCTGTGTTTTAGTGGGGAAAGTTTATTTGGTGAAAAACTAACTGATTTTGGTTAAAAGTTTGAATTCATATTTATTTAGTATGATTTAAACATTTTCTTTTATTACCAAAAGTGTTTTTAAAAAATATATAATATGTTTATATAAATAAATAAACTTTGTAATAATTAATTAAATACCCCTTTGATCATCAGATGTATTAAGCACTTGTTTATTCATACCTTAAGTGATTAAGTTGGATAAAATGATATAAACTAGCTTAATACTTGTTTACGTAGTAATCTTACGTTTAATAATTTTACATTTTGTGATCATCAAAACGTAGAGATATCGGAAAATATAAATAACGTTTTTATGCATTATTTATGTCAACAATGTGTACATATATTAGATTTATATTTAATCAAAAATACGTTGGAGAGTACTCGCACGAAAGGAATTACTTGACACTTTTACTTGACATTTCGTCAACTAAAATTTCTTGATAATTTTGGATAAAATTAATCAAGCCGTCAAGTAGACGAGAAAGTTGTGGAAGGTATATAAGTATATGTATATGTATATTTATATAATATGGGTTTATAAGACGAGAATGTGAGAGGGAGACGAGCGCAAAAGATGACGGGAGTTTGTTTCATCCATAGATTTGTCGACTCATTTCTCTACATCAACATGAGTATCATTTGAACATGAGAGTTCAAGAACGCCGAAGGGGAAAAGAAAAGTTCGTTAGACGAACAATTTCTTGTTCTAGAAAATCAACAAATGAGTTTTCTAGGTTATAAGATCCTATATGTTACTAAGTATATATATATATATATATATATATATATATATATATATATATATATATATATATATATATATATATATATGTATAATAGCTAAAGGGATCTATAAGACAATCCTAAACAAATATAAACTAGATACTAAGCTAAGCATGCAGTCTTCACATGAAAATTAAAGGAGATGTGTACCTTTTAGTCTTCAATCAAATCTTCTTCAAAGTCTTCAAAACGGTTGCACGATTTTGTGGAAGCGGGTAGATTGCCAAGTAACTCAAAGAATGTTGAATTTATCTTGTTGGTCCCCATTGTCTCATTTGACCGAAGTTGTTTGATCCGAACATGTTTTGTATTTGACTTGGGTGTATATATGGTGGAATCATTCCCCAAGGATTGAAGTTCCACATTTGATGATTGTTGTGAAAGTTTTGTCTATTTTTGTTTACTCTAGGTTGAGGAGTTTTAGACCTAGGATGAGAGCTTATTGGTTTTCTAGGTGGTGGAGTTTTGGACCTTATTTTTGGTTTAAAAGGTTCGGCCTCGGGTTTTAAAGATGATTTACGAAAACTTTTAGCTTCCTCATCACTAGCGATGGGTACTAATCTATCTTTCAAAAGAATGTATTTTGGTTTAGGTTTTAGTTCACTAGTTTCATCTTCAAATTTTACATTTTTAGTTTCACTAGTTGACACTCCGGTTGAGTTGTATCCTAACCCGGTTTTATCTCCGGATATTCTTTGAATGCTAATTAGTTTCTTGAGTGATTTACTACTATTTTCAAATTTCTCAAGTTTATTAATTTCTTCCTTAAGTTGTTCATTCTCATTTTTAACAACTATACAATCTCTACATTCTATAATACTTTCTTTACCTTTTTCTAAGTTGTGTGTCTTCATTTTTAATTTAATTATTTCATCTTTTAATTTGTTGTTAGTTTGTCTTAGTAATTTATTTTTAGCCATGACTTTTTGTCCTACTTTGCATAATATACTATATTCGCTATTTAAATCTTTTTCATCTATGGATAGATTTTCATCGCTATAGTATTCGGTTTTGTAACATACCTCATTTGATGCCTTTGCCATGAGACACTTTTCTTCTCTCGTTGCCTCTTTTTCATCATTGTCACTATCACTCCATGCTCCTCCTACAAATGCCTTGTGATTTTGACTTCTTGACAATTTCGGACACTCTCCAATAAGATGGTTTGGATCTCCACACTTGAAGCACTTCCTTTCACTTTTTCCATTCTTATCGTCCTTGTTTCTTTGTGGTGTCTTTCTTTCATCATATGGTTTTCTAACGTATCTTCCTCGTCTTTAAAAGAATTTCTTGAAATCTCTCACGGCCATAGCATATTCTTCGTCATTGCTTTCGGATGTTGAGTATTCTTCGTCACTAGAATCCTTCTTTGCTTTTAATGAAATTGATTTGCTTTGATCCCTTTTTCTTTTGACCAATTCGGAATCTTTCTTTATTATTACTTCATATACTTTCAAATTTCCAATTAGTTCATCAAGTTGTAGAGTTGATAAGTTCTTTGATTCTTCAATAGCCGTCACCTTAGCACGCCACTTGGGATGGAGAGCCCTAAGAATTTTCCTTACAAAATTCTTGCTAGAAAATTCTCATCAAGTGCTTTTAGACTTTTGATGATATATAGTGTTAAATCTAGCAAAAGCATTATCTATCGATTCCTCTTCCAGAATCGTAAATTGTTCATATTGTTGTACAAGAAGATCTATTTTATTATCTTTGACTTGACTATTACCTTGGTGAGTGATTAGTAAGGAATTCCAAATTTCTTTTGCGGTATTACACATAAATATTCTTTCATATTCTTTGCGTGGTAACACATTGTAAATCACCATTTTAGCCTCATTATTTTTTAGCAAGTTTCTTTTTCAAATCATCGTTTTGTTTTTCAAAAGATATAAGTTCATCCTTTTTAGTTTCGGGATTATATTGTAAAGGAAGAAAATCACCATTAGTAATAACATGCCAAAGATCTAGATCCTTTGATTTCACATAGGTTTCAAATCGATTTTTCCAATAGAGAAATCCATCACTTTCAAATAGTGGTGGTCTTTGCATAGACTTCCCTTCTAAATATTTTTCCGATTCCATTGATCAATTCAAGTTTTAAAATACAATATATTTTAAAAATCTTGTTTGACGTGGCTCTTGATACCAATTGTGGAAAACTAGAAGGGGGGGTTGAATAGTTTTACGTCCGTTTTAAAATTTATGAAAACAAGTTTGTTTTAAAAACTTCGATTCTAGTTTATGTGAATTCAAGACTTGCACTATATGAACAAATATATATTACTAACTAACTAAGCTAATATAGTATAAGTAAATAAGTAATGAAAGAAAAGAGTTAGAAAGATCAAACCACAACACAAGGATTTATAGTGGTTCGGCTACAAGGACACCTTCCTTGTTCCTACTCCACTCCCCGAGTCACCTACTCGAGAGTTTTCTTCACTATGTCAACAAACTCCCTTGTGGCGGAGAAACCTTACACACCTTTGCTTACACCGTTTAGCGACACCAAGCAAAATGTCGAGTTCTAATGGTAGCTAGAACCAATCTCACAACTTCACAACTAGTCACAACTTCTACACAACACTACTACTTCACTACTATATCTTCAAAACACAACTTCTACCCACCTAGCTCTACTTATCACAAGAACTACACAACTTTACAAATGATTTACACAATCTACAAAACTAATCTACAATACTTCTTGAGTGTAAGTTGAAGGAGTATTCTTCTTTTGCACTTTGGATGAGGAAGAATTGAATCACTTGAATCAAAGACTAATAATCTTATGATCAAAGGATTTAGAAAGATGTTTGGAAAGGATTGGAACTGAAAATATTCGTGCAAAAGGTGAGAAAAAAATGCAGGATTGAACCAGTATTTATAGGCAAAGTTTTCTGACAACAGGAGCGTGCCGACCCCCTTAAAATTAAGGGGGCCGCCCTACTGTAACGGCCAGAAAACTTTGTCTTTTCCGGGGAAAGTTTATTTGGTGAAAAACTAACTGATTTTGGTTAAAAATTTGAATTCATAGATTTATTATGAATTAAACCTTTTCCTTTATTACCAAAAATGTTTTTCAAAAAATATATAATATGTTTATATAATTTAATAAACTTTGTAATATTTAAATAAACATTCCCTTGATCATAAAATGTATTAGGCAATTGTTTATTCATACCTTAAGTGATTTAGTTGGATAAATTGATATAAACTAACTTAATACTTGTTTACGTAGTAATCTTACATTTAATGTTTTTACATTTTGTGATCGTCAAAATATAGAGATATCGAAAAATATAAATAACGTTTTTATGCATTATTTATATCAACACATCCAAACAAGATTCAATCGAAGACTAATGGCTATTGAGGTGCTAGGTCAATTTCTAACTCAAACCGAAAGCCTAACACTAACTTAAAAACCCAAAAGCTAAACTATGTAAAAAATAAATAAATAAATAAATAAATAAATAAATAACTAATCGATCCTTATTAACCTAAAACAAATCGATTTTGCAATTCGAAAAAAGGAAAACAAACCAACCGATCAAACTAATCCTAATAACCAAATGCTCCAACCAAAAGAATTATTCCAACAATTCTTCAAACCAAAGGCAATCAAACTTCAATCTCAAAGAACATTTTTTTTCTTTTTCTTTTTCTTCTTCATGGCAAAACCAACCTAGCTCTCATACTGTTGGCAATTCAAAGACGAAACAAATAAAAAATTCGAACAAAGGAAGCAGAAGTAATTTCATTCAAATTAACAAACCATATACAAAACCAAATTCAAAAGTACCATGTTCAAAATTCTAACTCCAAATTACCAAATTCTAATTCAAATGGTAAAAAGAATTTTATTGATAATGATCCCTATTTATAGACTAAACAAATCGTCATAAAATAGTTTCTTACTTCTATAATATCCTTCACATGTTTTCACCTATATTATAAGAATTCAGTAAAAGCGTATGCGTTACAGTCGCTATATCACGAAAAACTTACACTCAAATATAAGTTTTAGATGAAACGTTACAACAAATCTGTCACAAAATCCATTTGTGTCGATCTATACATGGTTTCACATATCACGTGGAGGATTTTCTAGGATATCACATTTATGGTGCGCGATGTAGTATGAAAAACTTATCTACTAACTTTTCGTTACTATTTAATATATTTCAAGTCAAATTTGCCATTTTCTAAGACGAACTCAATCTCTCTTATAATAACCACTACATTTTAGGAGAAAATCGACTCATCTATGGAATATAGGCTGCAATTTTTTGCGGTAACTTTTTCTTGCTTATTAGTTTATCAATTTGAGCTTATAACTTTTATCAAGACCCAAGACTTAACTTGCAATGCTAGTTACCAGAAAAAAGAAAAAGTGTGAGCTTATAAGTTTAACTAAGTTACTTGTTGTCATAAGACCAGCTAATAAGCGAACATGTACAAACACCTCCTAACACCATTTATAGACCATAATGGGTGAAGGTATAGTAGAGGCTAGCATCGACAGATCTACTCTCAAAGAATAGCTATTACATTGTTTTAACCAAAATTTATGTATTACTATTTCTTCTGTAAAACCCTGAAATTTGAACCATAAAATTTTGCACCATTTTAAATTTTACTATGTGCAAATTATAAACATATGACGTTTTAAACTTTACCTTATAATTAAACACTTACATTATAATTAAATCCTAATAATAACCTAAACTTACCTAATAAGAAAATGACATAACCTAATATTTAATAACCTCATATCAAACGTATAGAATGCATGGTCCAATTTATTTTGTGTACATTTTTTTTGAAAGAGATTAAGGAAGGTTTGAAAGTGTTAAACACCTCATTTATCACCCCTTAAATTTCGCTAACCTCTCTCAAATCTCACTGTGATGAACCGATCCTCAATCACCCTATATTCGGAAACCAATCACCTTAATTATTTCTGATATATACACAACTCTGGATACACAACAAGTCCACTTTCATCAAGGGTTTGAAAAGGAGAATTGGTCATCCCTAAATCCCCATATATTCGGCCCTTCTCCCCATATTATATTCCAAAACTGTTCCTCATTCTTTCAATTCGAATAACATTCAAACTCAAACACTCATAAAACCTTAAACCTAAAAACCTACAAATAGGCGGCTACCATTCGTTTCTCATTTCTGTTCGAGTTGGATAGTGCAAGGGAGGCCCGTGTGTGTGGTGCTAGGGCTTCTTGAACGTGGGGTTTTGGTCCTGGTACAAAGGAGGTTCCATCGCAGTGTTTATACGTGGGATGAAGGAGGCGTAGGAAGGCTGTTGTGGGTCGTGGGTTCTTTGGGTCGAAGCTGGTATCATTCGTGCTTAATTTTGGTTCGAAAGTGGTGTTGGTCGTAGGTTATATAACAGATTCGAGGGTTGGAATTGCTTGGTCTTGACTTGTCGTTGGTCCGTTGTTTCTTGTTTTTCTCCTTCCAATCGCACATCAAGGCTACCGGTATCACCTCTTGATTCATTCTTTCCATTTAACCTTATATATATATATATACGCATAACCAGTCCATGATAAATGATACGCATCGGCTAATGAATCCATGCAAGAAATCATAAAGCGGTCACATAAAATCACGATTGGAGAACACATATGATCGACCTATAATTGTTGTACTTTAACGCGTGTGGTGTGAGGGATATAATCTGATGTTTACAAGTTAGAAAACATGTTCTGAACATGTATATAATGAGCCTTATAACGGGTATGAATCAGTCATAAAATGATTAGGCATGAAACATTTTAACGTGTGTTATCTTTGGGTGGTTGCGAATGAAATTGTAATAACTATCAAGGTTACGAGTTTCTGGTCTTTCGAATAGGATGAAAAGAGTTAACGAGCTGATGCTTTGAATCAGTTTAACAAATCGGCTGCATGCTTTCTTCCTTTTTTCTTATTTTTTCTTTTTATATATACGCATTTTCATAAAGAAACCCATGCACATAATGAATATATATAATAGAGTTTTTGTAACATATTTGTGTGTATGGCTTTCAATGTAAAAGAGACCCACGAAAGTACAGGTTTGAATGGATACTTTTTTAATGTGATATATGGGTGTGTCATCATGCGTGTGTGTGATTAAAAATATAGGGAATTAACAGGAATGGTAAATGTGATATGGGTATTTATCCATGCATGTCTAATGAGAAATATAACGACTGAGTAGATAAGTGAAATAATATTGTGTGCCATATGTATACATGGGTGAAGTAAAGTGATGGTAAGTTCTAACCGAGTCTTGCATGATTTTATAAAAATCTTGGGTCGTCGCGGCATAAATATTAAGATCGTGGGAATGTTAATAAATTGTATTAAATGATAACGACGAGGTCTAAAATTTATTATCTTAATATAAATAAACTTTAAAATAATTTATTTGACATTTTTAATATTAAGTTTTGATAATTTACATTTATGACCCTAAACTTTATTAAATTGACATAATTAACCATAAACTATTATATTGGTCATTTTAACCTTAAATATTATTAATTGTCTTTTATAACCTTAAAGAATTAAATTACAAATTCGGGAAACTTCTAAATATGAAAATTTATTAATTTGGGAAACTTGCTATTTTTGGAAAGATGCTATAAAAGGAAAATTACTAAAAATGAAAGTCGACTAAAATAAATAATCTGATTTAAATAAGATATTAATAATGAGACGATCATGTATTCGTGTAGATTCGCTGAAGGAGTAGTTTCTATTTCCGTTTGGTCCTTTCCTTATTTTGCTTGTCATCGGATTGAGGTACAGATATTCTGACCTTTTAGTAAGGTTTCTCATGACTCATGATCCGTTTTCTCTACCCCTACTCTGATTTCTGAACTTGGTTCTTCTGATATCTCTGGTTCATTGACATTATGTTTTGTATGAAAACCTTTGAAAATATAACTTGATGATATGAGACAAACTATGTGGAAATGATTTCTTTAAACATGATATCAGACTTGTTTCAAAAGGAAATTTAAATAACTCCTGCTAAAAACCTTTTAGAGAAATACCTTTATGAAAATCATGTTTTAAATGAAATGAAAACCTCTAAATCTGTTTCCTTATAAAAACTTTCACACTTGTAAATCTTGAACCATTGATATGAACCTTTGCTACCTTTCTTCTGATATTTTTCCTTTGTTTAGGATTCCCTATGCCATTGCTATGATCCCCTTTTCTATTTGAACTTTTGTTATTTGAACCACTTACTATCTGAATTTGCTATCTGAACCTTTGATATTGAACTTATGAAATATGAACCTTTGATATTAAACCTCTGCTTTATGAATCTGCTAATCTGATAAAATCTTATATACGTATATATACCATCTGATATGATCTGTATAATCTGAACTTCTGTTTTATCTGGACATTTAAATTCTGATATGTAATCTGAACCTTTTAAATTAAACATTGACCCATTCAGTATGAAACCCGGGCTATCACTAGGCATGGGGGTTCCATGTCCGTGTCATTGATGCACCAATGGCATGACTCATGTGTGGGTGAGTGATTTCTCACACCGTCCCTTTGATTATGGTCTGCACGTGAATGGGTAAGGGGCGAATGGATGCATCCTAGGTCTGTTATGTGTTATCTGTTATTATTATCTGTTATCTGGTGAATGTGGCTGTGTGTGCAATACACGTCCTTCACAACCCATTGAGGTCACCCCTCTGTTTACATCTGATATTCTGAGGCCTCCCCTCTGGATTGCATATGAGGCTGCTACTGATATTATCTGATCTGTTCTGGGCACGTGGTTGAAATACTGAATATGAAACCTAAACTTAAACTTTATCTGGTACCTTTATATTTACTTTTACACCTAACTTATATTAAATCCTTACATTTACTGTTACGCTTAACCTCTACGTTTATTTCTACCTTATTTAACTTTACCTTCATATTCTAACCATGTTACACCTTTCTGATACTTATCCAATGCAACATATTCTGTCTTTCTTTTCTGTTTCATATTACTTTGTTGTTATATCTGTTCACTGGGTTTTTTAAGCTCAGCCGCGTTTTCTTTCTCCCGCGGCAGGTTTTAGAAGGAAGTTGGGTTATGGGTGAAGAGCGCAATTAGGAGCTTTTAGAGAGGTTTTGCGTTGATGGATTACTAGTGGTTTTGAAAAGGTTTTAGATTAGTCATTTTGTACTTTAATTCTGATATTGTATTTCCTTTACCATAGAACCGTTTGTAACCTTGGTATTCGTTTGTATTATTAAAGTTTATGCTTGTGTTTGTTCTGATTGACACCATGAATGTGACATTTTAGCCCTTGTCAGGTTGGGGTGTTACAATTATGGTATCAGAGCCCAGGCTGCGACTTGTAGTACATTAAACCTTGACCTGTGAAGTTTGGACCCCTAAGTTTCCACTGTAGGCGCTCACTAGACGACCATTGAGAATTTGCTTTAGGACCTCCCCAGTATGAACCTAAGTTATTACCGGTGAGGAATGGGTAGCCTAGGACATTTGTGTAAGTAGCACTGCTTCCGCATTACTCTGATTCGTGCTTCTGCCTTTAGTTATGCCTTAAGATAATTTCTATTTCTGTGGTTAAAAAGTTTTGCAACCTAAGTTCAGTAACCAAGTAAGTTTGAAATCCCTCGAGAATGACATTGATGCCTTATACCATCTAAATTCCCTTGATTCTGATCCTCGGATTCCATTTTGCCTGAAAAGTATTCTGATATCTTACTGACCATTTCGAAGGTCATTCAAACGTGATGTGTTTGACACATTTTGTGAATTCATTATTTATGCTGGGCATAGAATGTATCATCTGATACAATTTGACTTTGCATAATCCTTTACTATTAGAACCCTGGCGACTGTTAATTACGGATATAGGAAAATTTGTTTTCTCCCTCTGAATGATGAACTCTGTTTGCCAATCAGTTCCTTGGAAGGATATGATGTTAATATTATCTCATTATAGATTTGTTAACTGAGCACGATGATGCTGACAACTGATATTCCATACATCTCACTCTTGATGACCATACGATGTTTGTATTACCATTGATACATACTCCACCTATCACTTGTGCAGAAACCAAACAAGATTCCAACACCTTGAACTGTACTCTTGTCTATCTCAACATTTTGATGTATTATGTACTGGACTCTGAAATATATAAACTATCCGGCTGGTTTGATGACTGTATTCGTTCTATGAATCTGTTTATTTTTGATAAATCTGATTTTGAGGTCTTTTGATTATGGATTGGCTGGCTCCTCATAAGCTACCATAGACTACCATACCGGTATGTGACCCTTAACAATCTGCTTCACCCTACTTCTGTTATAATGTTTCTGAACCACGTAAATTTGTCAAGATTGATGCTGCTATGAAAATACAAAATCCCGACCTCTTTTGATTTCCAAATTTCTCCTGACACCTATTAGTGTCCACCCTTGAAAAGCTCTGGCACTGGAAGTATTTTGTGGTACAATTTTTTTTTCATTGTTCTCTGATGAACCTTTTGGTATTTCCCTCATGCTTGAGAAATAGAGTTGGCACTGAACTGATCGAAGTTAGAGAAGCCATGAAGGTTGAGAGATTGAATGAGCTGACGGAATACGATGTTACTCACCGGGTATTTTATCTTGGGATGATCCGGCCGGTTTATGAGAAAGAGAGAGAAGTATATGATGGTGTATCGACTATCGTAAACTTAACCAAACCATTATTCAAAATCATTTTTCCTTTCCGCGTATTAATAATTGATTTGGTCTACCTTTGAAACTCAGTATCTGATTTCGTTTGATGGACTGAAGAAGCAACCACAGGAACTTCTAAGAAATGGGTTAATTTATCGAGAATAACCTCCGTAAAGTATTTCAGTTGATTGTGAAGAAGGAAGGTGTTGTGAAGTGAATGTAAATGTTTCCCTCTAAATGATTCTGAAGCTACCTTTGCACTCATTATTATGAACCCTGATGATGCCAATTGTATTGGCTAATTGATGAGACGAAAAGTGTTACGCTTTTAGGGGGTCATTTAAGCCCTAATTCGTATAAATGTGATCAAATATTGCCCTAAATCGTTCCTTTTGTCATTTTAGGTACTTTTAAGAGGAATTCTGGAAAACATGCACATTCGGACGTTTTTGGAGCATAAAAGTGAAGAAAACGACAAAGTCTCAAAAGATGAAGATTTACAACCTGACAAAAAGAGTGGAATCCAATTGACG
>LBNU01007721.1:62586-109111 GCA_014162995.1 Artemisia annua
GGGGAAGAAGAGATTATGGATTTACTAGTGGATTTTGAAGAGGTTTTTAGATTAGGTATTTTGTACTTTAATTCTGATATTGTATTTCCTTTACCATAGAACCGTTTGTAACCTTGGTATTCGTTTGTATTATTAAAGTTTATGCTTGTGTTTGTTCTGATTGACACCATGAATGTGACATTTTAGCCCTTGTCTGGTTGGGGTGTTACATCTTCCTTCAATTAATTTCTATTTACAATAATAATGTTTCAGTTCCTTACAATATATTTGCATAAAAACCTCGCTAGATACTTGCATATAGAATGCAAAAAAAGGTGACCTTAAAGCTCAATGTCAAGTATAAAAAATTATTGGAGCAAAAATCTATAACATTAACTTCAACAATAGTAACTGTTTCATTTAAGAATTATTTAGTTTTCCAGCTTACAAGAAACTTTAACATAAATTATACAAAACAAGCTTAATTATACAAAAACACACAAACACAAGCTGGGTATGATTTAAGATCTAATCGAAATCAACATTCAATCCCCATTTAATATATAGGGCCTTGCAAATTGAGAAGAAGCTGCTGAAGCCACCCACTTGTTGTTTGGTCCTCCTATAACAAAAAGACATAAGATGTCATATAAACCTTGTCCCATAATCGGGTAATCATATATTATAAGCATCATGCATATACAATATAAAAGAACAACACTTACAGAAAGAATTGTACTAAATGTACCATCTCGCAGCGCGTTTGGAAGACTACCCTTCAAAGCATCACAAGCTCTACAATATTAAAACATCGCCATTTAAACACTTTGAATATATTGTATTTTAACAAAATGTAAATGGGACGACCTAGCTGTGTGCGCATTTGACTAACCTAGAATTTTGGGTGAAAAGAAGGTAACAACGGATGATATGCTTCAACAAGCCTGAAGTAGGCTGTGCAGTAACCATGCTCCTTAGAACTCTGCTAGTTTCAACGAAACGCTCAGCAGTTCTACACATGAAGTTCAATCCCCCCGCATCTGACAAGATCCTTTGGATTATGAATGTAGCTACCTGGATTTGTTCATCAAACCAGTAGTAACCCATTATAACAATACCATTGGTAGCCCACCAACTAAGAGGTTGTATAAACAAATAATTAAGTCCCAATGCGGACAAGTGTGTGCTAGAATTCATACAATAAAAAATTACCAGGGAAAGAAAAACACTTACGCATTTTGTCAATTCACTGCCCATCTCCATTGTGCGGAGACACAGCGGAATTAGTTCTGTTGGGAGTAGAGCGTTGATAATTTCAGTATCATTAACCTGGTTAACAAAATAAGAAAAGGGGTTTTTAGTATATCAACTAGTAAAATCATAAATGGATTCGATCACTAATTTGCAAGTACTTTGGACCAAGAAAATGTCCTTGTGAGGATATACCTATTGTAGTAATAGAAAAAAAAAGTTAATTAGTACCTTCACCAAGGCACCTATGACACCAAAACTACTAAGCCTAAGGTACTCGAAAGGCTGTGCCATGTCTGTTACATTTAGAATTGGGTAAAGATATAGGTGAATTTGTGCTGAAAAAAAAAGCACAAATTAGTAGGATATATATAGTACACTGATATTGCAAGAACATATCACATAACTATATAACATGATTAAAAGTTGTATGTCTATATAAGAACTTACCATTCAAGAACCTCATTTTTGTTTCAGGGTGGGATGCTACGGACTGCAAACAAGAGTTTGATCATTAATATAACATAAAAATAAAAAAAAAGTAAACTGCCACAAAAAAACTTAGTGTATATATAAAATACTAATTAATGAAGGTGACAAAATTCACCATTTAACATGAACAAAAGGACATAAACAAGCCGTTCCAATTAAAAACACGATAAAAACGGAAGCCTGAAAGCATATGAAAAAGTATACACTATGAATGATATGTACCTGAAGAATAGCAAGTGTGTGGCAGGCTCTGTTCGATTTCTCTGTGGTCAAGGTTGGGGGTGACAAAAAGGGGTAAACTGAGAGTATCTCCTTCAAGTTGTTTAAGAATACGATATTCAAAATGTCAATAATATATTTATATAAATTATTATGATTGACAGAAAAGGAAAAATATCATTACATGATGCTACTTTTGGCATATAAACTACTACTAGTAATAAAGAGACTATAAGAGTACAAAAATCAATTCAAGATCCATCAACTTTTTTCTATTAGGCATACCTGGATGAATATCGTGATAGTGCCAAACGAATCCCACACACAAACAGCCGAATTTTTGTATCTACCCATGTTCTATGTACAAAACAAAACCAGAGTTGATCAAATTCAATTCCTGTATGATTTTATTTAACGCACCACAAGCTAGCTTTAATACCATAACTGTAAGTTGGAAATTCACAAAAAAATAATCGTATGTCTAGCAAAAGACATGAAGATATACGGAAAATGAATAAATAAAAAATACAAATAAAAAAAGAACTTATTTTTAACATCATGTATATATGCAATTTATTGAAATCATTATCTGACATGCAAACTAATATGGCAAAATGTTAGCATTCCAAGTGAACGTTATTTATCCGCACAAGAAAAGTAACTCTTGTTTTATAACAGTTTTTATGCACCAATTTTGAAACTCCAGACACTTGTATAAGTACTTCCTAACTTGCAACCATGAATTATCAAATCCGCATAGCTAAGCATACATTTTTATTTAACTGGCTCTAAAACAACAAACTATATGAACAACGACAAAACAGAAAAATATCATATGGTTCACGATACCTTGGAAAGCTCTAGAAGCGCCTTTTCTCGAAGATTAGGGTTGTTGATGTTAAGCACGAGTTGCTCGATACGGTTCATTTTTTTCTCATTGTTGCCGTTGCTTCCAGCGACGTTTGGTGGTGGGACATTGGCCATGGGAACAAGCTAGAGCCTTGGGTTAACTATAGTTACCGTTCAAGTTGTTGTTGCTATATTGTTATGACCAATGAATAAGGTGGAGTACTTAAAGGGCCAGGCATAGCGGTCTTTTGGGCACTATAATGAAAAGGGAGGTAATTTGCACACTTTATTTTTTGATTTGTACACATGACTTTACAAGATGATAATTTAAGATGTGAGTGTGGTACAACCATGTAAAACATGAAGATGAGTGTCCAAATAAAAAGAAATGGTGTGCAAATCAATTCTCATAAAGAAAATGTAAAGGATTTGGTTGTAAGTTTATGTTTATTAAAATAAGAAAACATTAATTTATAATCTATAAAGTAAAGAAAAAAGATCATTTATATACCAAAAATTTCCTACATATTAAAATACAAATCTCAGCTAGTCATTTTTTCGTTGAGAACCAAAAAAAAATTTAATTAACAAAAATATTAATTAATTTATATACCAAAATTGTCGACAGTATATCAAAATGCTGATCTTCAGAAAGATAATTAAATGTTTGTCGCGATAGTGTAATTTTTTTGTTCAATGAATAACGATTTAAGAGATATTTTTTCTTGGGAAGAAAAGAAAAATGGATGAAAGTGGGATTGTTATTTAGTATAAAAATGAGTAACTAAAATTGATCACATAATATGTACTAATAAAATAAAAATAAACAATGAAAAGTTTATTATTGTTTTGTGTTAAAAAAATAACATTTTTTATCTCACATTGTTTGTAGTTATTTTATAAATACATGAATTAAAGCGGACAAATTGTATCTTAATTTTTATATATCTTATCATATAAAAAAAGATGTTGGTTTTACAATTAGAAAAATTAAGCCAATTAACTAAGAGGAGAGTTCATTTAAATATCAATAGATCATATTAAGAGACAAATCTCAATAACTTAGTTTTTTAATTAAAGAAAAAAAAGATTATGTTTTATTTTTAATTAAAAATACAATTACCTTCATTTTTTTAATAAAAATTCACTATCTCATGAAGCATTAATTGTTAAGCAAAACAAATTATACCGTTGTGACAAGCATTTTATTATATTTCATGAAGCATTAATTGTTAAGCAAAACAAATTATACCGTTGTGACAAGCATTTTATTATATTTCAATAGATGGGCTCTTTCATATACTTTTAATCAATGTAATAATTTTTTTTCTTCATTTTTTCATGTTTTTAGTATTGAAATTCACATAATATATCATATGTGATTTAACATTGTATTAAAGTTAACATAACTATTTTTCTAATAAGTTAAAAAGTTTCCCCGGGTTTTGCGATGAAAGACACATATTTATAGCTTTCCAAGTATATAACACACAGTGCATATTAACTTTTATATTAGAGCAGATTATTTATGAAACCTCTATAATCACATGTGATAAGAATCACATATGATACCGATCATACGTGTTTAAATCTAACTGCCCAATTGAAGATGAATAAAAAATTAAATTAGATCTATATATCTTCAAAAATCGGGTTTCATGCAATAAATGTAAATATTTACAATTATAAAATACTAAATATAACATATATTTAGTAAATATGTTTATAGAACTTTATAATAATTAAATGTAGTACAAGTGTTAATGATTAATGAATACTATAAAAATTCAATTCATGCAATAAATTTAAGAATTTTTATTACAAAACAGTGATCACAAAATATGGATTGTAAGTAGGTTTAATATAACTATACAATAATTAAATGTAATGTAAGTATTAAGGACTACAAATTAATGACTAAAATATATATTTTGTGAATAATTTGTATAAATTCTCTAGTAACTATAATTTGTCTATATTTATATCTATAATCTCTCTATAATAGTATAAAAAATTGAGTCTCATGCAATAAACTTATGTATTGATGATTATAAATAATTATTGTATTATATTATATATTTTATATATGTGTATAACAAAAAGAATTAAATGTATTCATAAAAGTTAGGTTCAATATTAATATTTTTTTATGTATAATAGATTCTCTTAAAGAAAGCCATTTTGTTTTCAAGTATCTTTTAGAAAATCATGTAAAGTTTAACTTTCAATAAAAATATCGAGACACATGCATCACACGGGTATCATGACTAGTTCGTTTGTATAATAATATATCAAAAAATTGTGAAAGTACTCAAGGTGTATTTATTTTTATTTTGAATTTAAATGTCAAATAGTAATTTATGTCGATTCACCATTTTAATTTACATTTAAGTAGAAAACATTACAAATAGCTAAATTAAATTTTATGGCCCTAAATTTAGAATACTTAGTTTCTATAAGAAGTTTATAAGTTTAACAAACTCACTATATTACATAATCACCATTTATTGTCATGATTATTATAAATCAAAATGATTTTAGTCAGTACTGTAACTTTATTTGGAAGGCCAGAGATATAGTTTGGGAACGGTCATGAGGCTACCTCGGTTAGGCTGACTACGTCTGAATTAAAGACTCGCTATTCCTGGATAATCAGAACATAAAAACTTCATAAGTTTAACCTCATGTTTCACTTATAAAAAATTCATATACGCAAGGAGCTACGAATATTAAAGTGAGAGCACGATTTAATTTGATATGCAAATAAATACACAAGATTAGGTTCATATCAACTAAGTTTTAAATATTAAATTAACGGTCTTTCGAAATACATTTGAGTTAAAGCGATTTTAAAACAAAATCTTGTGTACCCATGTGGTTATAGCTAGTTTCTACAATAACCCTATTTTAAAAATATATTTACAATATATGTTACTTGTCAAACAAAAAAGGGCTGATGGTTATATTAATTGAATTTTTTTTAATGATTTTCTTTACTATCCATCACAGACAATGACAAATTTAGCATGAAATTTATGAAACTGTGACATAAAGTAGTAAATGAAATTCTCGCTGCATCACACATTTCAAACGTGATATTTTACATATACCATTTGAAACATGTATAACCACCTGACAAGATGCATATTAGAATGGATTTGATCAATGAAAAAAAAATTTGTGGTTTATGTGTGAATGTAAGTTTTTTGTGATATGGAAAATTGTAAAAGGTCCGGAACTCACATGATTTTAGCAGGTTTAATATACACCTGATACACCTGAGGTCTAATTAGGATACATGTGCTAGCAACAATTATAAGTGTTATTTCTTTCAAATGTACAATCATTAAAAACTAGATTTATTAATTTTAAAAAAGGAATTTTGTACACGTATGATATTGGAAGACTGTGTAATGGATGTCGAGTTATAGACGTTTATTGATGTATTATTAAAATTTGGTTAATGAGAGTTTTTGAGGCAAAATGTTATAGATAACGAAAAATTTATCATGAAATTTAAGAAATTGTAACATAAATTAATAACTAAAGTTTTCACTGCATAACTAAGTTTTAGCTACTGGAAAAAAATAGATGTTTATTAGAAAGGATTTGCTGTAAAATGACTTTATAATTTATATTTAAATGTAAGTTTTTCATGATATGGCAAATTGTAAAAGGTGTGGAACTGACATGATTTTAGCTCATATATACCAGATACACTTGAGGTCGAATAATATAGAAGTAGGTTACACTTGCTAGCCTAGCAACGGTTGAGATTTCATTCCTTTTTCATGTACAATGAACTTGAACTGAATTTGTTAGTTTTTTTTAAAGGAATTTTGTATCATAACTATTTTATCACAAGAAAATTAAATTATTGAAAACTTTAGTAATTTATGTCCAATTTCAGACCTTTATCGGTGTAACATTAAATTTTGGATAATGAGAAATCCAAAAACCAAATATGGTTATAGCTAACAACAAATTAACAAGAAAATTATAAATTTTAATGTAAATTAATAATTGAAATTTCCACCTCATCACACACCAAAAACGTGATATCCTAGATATATTCTCCAAGTGACATTTTTAACCATTGGGAAAATAAAAAACGGATATTGTAATAGATTGTTGTTTCATAGTTTATGTTTCAATGTACCTTTTTCGTAATATGCAAACTATAATAGCAAGGTCTAGAACTCATATGACTAGTGGGTTTCATAGACATCTGAAACCCCTCGAGTTCGAATAATATAGAAGTAGGTTACATGTGCTTGCAATGTTTACAATTTTATTTTCTTAATATATAATCAGTTGAACTAAATTTATGAAACTAAAATAAATAACATTATAAGAAACTTTTTGTCCCAAGAGAATTCAGTTACTGAAAAATGGTTGTAGCTATCTAATTTTTGTTAAATACTATTGGATAATGAGAAATCGAACGACCTAATGTTGTTCCATTTGAAAACAATTCATGTATTTTGTGGAACTTTGTTTCTCACCAGATTAGATATCTGCTTGGTTTTTAGAATTAGAAAAAGAAGAAGAAGGCATGGGTATTTGATGCACACACTTATATATAAGCTTTATAGAAAATCTGGGGTTTTTCTTGGAAATGAAAAATAAACAAGTTCTTTATACATGTGAAGGAAGCGTTCTGGAGTACATGATTTTTTTATATTCCTTTATCAAGTTGTGTATTCTATGAAAACATTATACTCTTAATAATACTGAAAATTTGGATTTCAAAGCTTGTTATCTATTATTTGTAGTAACTTTTTCCGAATCCAGATTAAATGTTTTCCTGTCACCTGCATTGACTGTGATTTTGTCTAATTATATTTTCCAAGGTTGCAAAAATCACGAATCGGTAATCGAGCGGTCGGCCACTATGTAGCTTGTAATCGGTCTAGGTGGGATTAATCGGTGATTAATCGGATTGGCATTTTCAATAAGTTTTCTGTATTTTCGGTAAGTTTTAGGTATTTTCGGCAAATTTTAGTTATTCCTCGCAAGATTTTTCTTAAAAAAACATCTTGAAATAGATATAAACAACAAGTATAACTTATTAAACACTTTTATGATGAGTTTTGGGTATTCCCAACAAAGTTTGAAGGTTTGGGGCAAGCTTGACCACCGTTGACCGTCATTAACTGTCTTTGACCATGGTTGGCCTTGTAGCACCTAATCGGCGATTAATCGGCCTTGTAGGCCTTGTTTTGCAACATTGATATTTTCTTTAACAAAACCATTTTTTATTGGACATTATGGGAAATATGTTTAAAAACCGCATTCTAAAAAATTGTTTAAAAGCCAACTTAATTTTATTTTCTTTATTTATCCAAGACATTGAGCTTACCAAAAATTAACCATATACAATTTTTGTTTCACTTCCATTGTACCATACTTTTTGCTTTTTTACTTTTTAGAGTTATGATGTGTAAAACATCACTACCCATAACTAATCATCATCTTCGTTGAACATCGTAGACCATGAACGTCAAACCATCACCTTTTATCATTGATGTCTTCTTTAGTCAACATCCTCTTATCACCAACACAAACACCAAACTAGCCAAAGCCCATATGCCCTTTATAAGCCTAAGACAAGCCCACCAAGGCTAGGGCCGTGTCATAACCTGCCTGGGAGACAACTTCCCAGGCCACGTACGAACATAATAAGGCCTGATAAACAATTCAGGCAAATGACCCCCAATGGAAAACCTACCCAGGTTGTTACTGCAAGCAACACACGTCACTACCTCATTCTAGCAGAGGTAATGTTGCGAGTACCACGCTAGTACGTGATATCATTTATAGGACATCCCATGAACCAGTCATCATTTTCCCCTCTCTTAGATGTCCACCACATGGACCATCCTATACCTTTAGATCGCACTCAGGGCTTGCACAAAACCCTAAATGCATCTTTATAAATACTAGGTCATTTCCTTGAAATTGACCAAGAGACACTTGAAACAAAAAATACACACACTAGGCACATAGTGAGCGTTACCCTAACTCTTGACTCTGGTCATATTCTAGGCTCCTTACCAAATGTGGGAATTAACTACCCCCACCCAATAAAACACCATTTTCATTGACAAGCCCCACCTAATAAAACACCCCTTTCCTAACTCGACAAAAGAAAAATTGCACAAACAACATAACCAAAACCGACCTTCTGTTATAAATCAAGTACTCTTATATACTTCTATCAAAAACCAACTTTTGAAATTACTTTTATAAGAAACTAGATGCAATTTCCTTTCCAATGATATATGGCACAACTTCTACGGATTTATAGTTGATTTACAAATATTAGAAAGTGAGCAAAACTGACTGAGCCATATGGCCGATGGCTAGAAGCCTCACAGGCCAAATTGCAGACAGCTAACCATCCCATGACCGGCGACCAAAAGCCTCAGACCGGCACAACTTCATGCAAGTTGCCTATTTGACTTCATTTTCCAGAAAGTTGACTTCTACAATTTGACACAACATAAAAACTTCCAGAATACCATAAAAAATATATATTTGAAAGTTATATACAGATCGGTGTTAAAGACCCGCGTAAACGTACTTTACAAAGATACAGGTGTTTTGCCAAAAACCCATTTACACACTTTTAAACTCAACTTAAACGCAACTCTTTAACACATTTCAAATTCTGTAAATTGACTCATAACCTTAAAAAGAACTCAACATTTTACAAACATTCACATCATAACGACGCGTGGGGGTTTAACTTTACTTCAATCTCTGTAACTAAATTATGACTAATTGCATACTCATAAGCAACGCGCTTCTTGATGCAGGTTTTACCAACCATGTTTTATTATTTATAAAGTCTTGTCTACCTAATGCACTATCGGGCAGTGTACCCGGTCGTGTGAGGTATAGCTAGATGGTAAATCTGAGGTCGTCCCAAGAGCTATGCGTATGGAAATTATCTAAGCTTAGTGTCACGTTTAAAAGGGGTTTTATGATTGAAATGATTAATTAAACTAACAAAAATAAATAACGAAAAGCAGGTAAATAAATGAAGGGAAATCAGTAGGGAGAAGTAGTGTTAACCTAATTACTATTATTATTATCATGACAAGTTTTCTAATTAATGCATCCTATCGTTTCATCTGGTGATTAAATTCGTTAGACTCAGATGGTCAAATCACCTAACCTATCTTGCACCTTGTCCTATTCTCACAACCTTAAATTGCAAGAGTTCGCTGTTGGCGTGAACCTACGAGATGCAAGAGTCTTTAAGTGCCTCTACTAACTTAGACTAGTCTAACGGGATGCGGGCAGGTCGCAACTTACATCCCCTCTAACTTCTTTAAGCATATCTGATTGGTAGGTGGTCCTATGGTCAATTCTCACGTGTATGGTGATATTTCTACCACCAAGTCTCACCCTTATCCGCTATGGGTCCTATGGTCAATTCTACTAGCCTCAATGGAACTACCAATTATTAATGCTACTAAGCTAGAATGTCCCAAGACACGCCAAGAAAGTATACAAATAAAACGATAATAAATGCGAGAAAACTAAATCATTGCAATAACAATTTCATAACAAGGCTAACACCAAGAGGTGTTTAGCCACTCATATTAATAAATGCAGAAAATATCATGTTCAACATTGACATAAATCGAATACAAGAATTAAATATGAATAAACTTATGATTGAAGCGTAATTCCTCCCTTGAAACGACTTGTATGCAAGTGGAATGACGTTCTCCTTGCTCCCTGAATTCCTCTGGACTTCTATGTGGTGGAATGGTATGGAATGAATGATATAATATTCGGAATTTAGGGTTGGTATATATAGTGCCCGACTTTGCTACGGCGTAGTCCTAGGGTTGACTACGCCATAGCCTTTGTAAAACTCAACTACGCCATAGCTTGATAAGTGCTACGTGCGTAGATCTTCTGCTGGCACCCTCTACGGCATAGTTATTTGGGGAACTACGCCGTAGTTTCTTCAAGGATCACGGATGTTTCATTACTGTTTGATTTGGGGACCTACGACGTAGCTTGAATAGTTGTTACGCCCGTAGAAGTCTTGCTGGATAAACTACGCCGTAGTTACAATGTGGACTATGCCGTAGGTCTTGGTGGACTTCATTCTAGTCTTCTGAGTGAGCTACGGCGTAGGCATAATAAACCTCTACACCGTAGTTAGTGCAGATAATGCATACTTTAATAATCTTCATATAAAATCTTCCATTTCTGAGTCTCTTCGTTCCTTTGCTCATCTTTGTCCTGAAAACAGAGTATAAATAAAAGCATATATCCTTATAAAATAACAAAAAATATGAGAATATTAGGGGGGAAATTAACACTAAAATCACGGAACTATTTGATGTTATCAAATATCCCCCCACTTGAACTCTACTTGCCCTCAAGTAGACCTTATTAGAATAATTCTTAAAAAGATATCTCCTAAGAATCTGGAAGATATGAATCTAAAAATTTCCTATGCTAGAATATATTAAAGCCGAACACCTCACGAAATGAGAACAAACACTCATGCTCACTCTCCTTAATCTAAGTGTTAATTTCGGGGTGATCACTCAACGCACAGTCATATAATGTATTCTATCACAAGCTTGGCGGTTACACAAATCTCTACCACTATAGCTAAGGTCGAAACAATTTTAAATGCAATATTGGGTGAACATATATAAGGCTATTGGTGTAGTGTTGTTACTAACATACTACGACAAAGGCAATGGTACATGACCGGAACGCCGGGCAAGACACCAATGACTGCTCAAATCCCTTACCTAAGCATGATTCACAACTATAGGGTAGGATAAGACATGGGATGCACAATAATGGTGTAAAAATAAAAAGAAAACAAATAGTCTTAGCCTATAACCGAGTTGTTACCACTTGCTGTTCATCCTAAGTCCAAGCTCCAAGACGCAAAAACTGGATCATATAACAAGTGTGTGTGCCATTAGCGGACGTCATGATGGGCACAACACCTGGTCTTCATGTTGGCGATCAAGACCAACAACTTCATCCTTCATATGTGACCGAAGTGGCCTCTTCGATACTAATTCTTTCAAGCTCTTAAACTAGGTGCTATACAAGGTTGCACCAAAGATAATTTATCCACATATTGAATTTCACATTTTTTTTCATAACAATACAAGAAATAATAAAATACACCCCCCCCCCCCACTTGAGATGAAACTTACATGTAATATTTGTGGGTCTCTAATGATCTTCAAAGATGGGTCTTCAACGTAGGTGTGATTTCTGGATCTCTTAACTCGAACGTCAAACTAGAGCAAGTGGCAACTTCCCAATCATAAACAAAGACTACACGGTAGGCTAAGGCGAATAGGTGTATCGAAACAATTATAATATGGGTAAGAAATGAAAAGATAGGCTCAAAAAGGGTGTTTCTAGGGGTATCTTGCACTAAAGATGAGTGCAACAAAAGGGTTTAACACGGGGTCGAATAGTCAATGTGACTAATCGATAGACGCACACATATAGGCTTTTTAGGTGATAATCCTAAAATTTTGCCTTCTTAAAAAGTTTCTTCCAAATGTATTAAGAAAACTCAATACACTACTCGTCTATGGTTTCAAAATGATGTAAAGGCCAAGTTTTAAAGTTTACAAACTACCGGCACACTCATAATTTTGGTGGATTTGGGTAAAGTAGGGGAAACTGAATAGGCTAAACCTCACCATGATATTAAGGGTTAATGTGCTCGGCTAAGGTCTATTATAGTTAGGTTCGGAAAAACATGTCAAAAGTTTTAAAATTGGCATAATTTTTCAAAATAAACTAGAAAAATGAGGCAAAATAAAGTTCAAGTTATAATTCTACTCCCGTCCCCCACTTGAATTGTACAAAGTCACTTTTGTACGATAATAATATTGACTAGCTAATCACCTTTAATCTTTCAATACTTAAAAGTCATAGTCAACTATGACAATGGCATTTTGGTATAACATACTAAAAACCGGTTTCCATGTGTAACATCCAATACGTACCTTAAGTAAATAGTCTTTAAGTTTAAACTGATTCTGATTGGGCTATATGTCCTGTTACTAGAAAATTAGTGTCTGGCTTTTGTGTTTTTTTTTGGTGATTCATTGGTTTCCTAGAAAAGCAAGAAGCAAGAATCTCTGTAGGTCTTGAGAAGAAGTTGGGTGATACATAGAATCTCTGTAGGTCTTGAGAAGAAGTTGTGTACAGATACATGTGAAATCATTTAGCTATGTAATGTTCCTAGTGAGTTTGGTGTTAATGGTGTTTTATCTGTAAATATGCATTGTTATAAGAGTTTTGCATTGCAGATAGCTATTAATCCTGTATTCCATGAAAAGTTAAAGCATTTTGAGATTGATGTTTGTTTAGTTAGAGAAAAGGTAGTTGCTGGTGTTATAAGAACTATAAAAGTTCATATAACACGTCCGATTGATGATATCTTTACCAAGGGTTTGGATGTGACACAGCATAATAAGTTGTTGCGTGGAAAGTTACACTTGAAAGATATGTTTAAGGTGTTTGAGGGAGGGTGCTCGAATGTTATCTTTCAAACTTACTTATGGAATAAACCTGTACAAATGAAAGTAGTTTAGTCCGTCAAACATTAACATGAACATAAGTACAGAACTAATTCAGCTGTGAAGTTTTCATCAAATTTTACTGCTGCTGCTGTTTCTTGGAATAATCCCTTGGTCCAAAAATGGTTGATCCAATCCGCACGTTTGTGCTGCCCATTTCAATCTGGAAATTTACAAACACATTATCAAGGGTCTGTTCACCAACACACACAGTTGAAACATCAAACCAAGTGTGTGTCACAAGCTATAATTATCTGATAAAATAAAATGTGGCAGGTTGTTTAGCACTTTAAAACAGATGCATTGTCCTTCTAACATTTTGTGTTTTATTTATATTACATATTACATTTGCTGACAAGAACTATGTAATGACTACTTTGAAAATGCTCAACCGGTTTGAACCTTTTTTTCTGTCAAGTTATTAGTCTACCCATTTGACCCGTTAGCATCAATGTAAAGTCCAAATCAACCCATTTTCAAAATTAAAAATAATAAATAAATAAATAAATAAATAAATAAATAAATAAATAATAATAAAAAAGTGGTTAGAAGTCACCCGAATAAATTAATAGCTAGCATAAAAATAATCCTCACCGCCAGTTCAAAGTCGCCAGACATGCCCATTGATAGTTCACACTGGTTTTCAGCCATCCCGAGTTCCTTGCAGATCTCCCCTCTGCACCTCGATAGAGTCTATATCATCCAAAAGTACATCAGATAGCTCGACCCACTTAAAAATAAAGAAAATTAGCGATTACAGTGAAAGGCTGTCTATATCATCAATGAAATGAAATGATTTCTAACATCAACGAAAGGGTAAAAAAAACCCATTAATTACATATAGTAAAATTTTCAAAGCAAAGGTAAGAAATTTACCCTAAAGTTTTCAGGAGTGGATGTGTAGTCTGGCATTCCAATTGTCATCAAACCAGAAAAAACGAGGTTTGGGCAGCTGTACTTAACATGCTTTACAAGCTCTACACAGTTTGCTGGTTCAATCCCAGATTTTGCTACAATGGTGGCAAATTTTAAGTTAATAACAATAGTGTGATGAGCTGTGCCCATCAGTCTACAAGTCACATTTAGAATAACCAACAGTTAAAAGGGCGATGAGGTTACTAAAAATGGTAAAGCTTGTATTTCTCTTCTTCTTTTAGCAATTACGATATAGTTCATAATTTGGAAATTTAAGACCGAAACAGAAAATATGATTTGTAGAAACCACATAAGTGCATAACTAGTAATATAGTTTATGGCATGCAGAAAAAGAGGAAAAAGATACACGAATGTTGTACACCTACATATCTCCCCACTGGTATTTACTTGGACCATAACTGCCAAAGGCTTTCTTCCAGTGCTTGAAACTGCACGATCAAGGTGATTTGCTATCTGTTAATCCAAAAGCCATGGCAAAATTTGGTCAGAAACTAAATGAAAGAATCAACACTATCTTATCCTGTAGCCTATATAAATGACTAAGATATTGATTTTTGTCACATACAGGAGTGTTTGGCTCAACATTTAGATATATAGTGCTTATGTAAAATATGGAAGAACCAGAATTAGATAACCAGTTTTACAAAACTAGATACACGAGATAGTGTTAGGATGTGCTTTAATTTAGATGTAAGTTTTAACAATCAGAATCACAATACCCGAACACTAGAAACTGAGTATCTACGACTCAAGAATGAAATACCAAACAACACGCCAAATATTTAGTATTGTAACAAAAACTACGGAGACTATATTAAATGGTTACCTTCTGGTTATCTACACCATGTACCATTGACAGATTCGGGACAGCAGCTGAATACACAAGAAAAACAAGTATTTAACATAAAACATTATGTATATAATTACCACAAAAAGAAGCATATAACAATATGAAGATCAGTATTCACATAAATAAATCACAAGAAGAAAATATTGGAATCTTATATAAAGGTGGGCTGCATAACGCGTGATAACCGCGTCCAGCATTGTCAGCACATCCAACCAATTGAACCAAAAGATTTTTTCATATTCCTGATGCCAGAGTCAAACTGGTGCATTGATGCCAATTGCCACAGCATTCAGTTCTATGTAAGAAGACTATGAACAGAATTGGTATGGTGTCTGGTACTGCATTTTAAGCTATCAGTATATAAAACTGGGCATAGTAAGGGGTGTTTTCAGGCGTGAACATTTGAATGATCGGGTTTCAACGGCTTCCCACCAAACTACGCGTCAACTTTGTTACACCATGTCGATAAGCACTCGTGAACCAAGAAGAAGAAAAGAGGTGTTTGGTCATCCAGACGACGGAACCAAATTAAAAGTTGCGTGTGAGTGTGTTGTGCAGTATTTTTGTGTTTTTAAGTAGGGTATATGTAAATGGTAACGGAGGTGTCAACTCCAATGGGGTTTTGGTGTTGTAACTTGTAAGTGGAGGCTGATGTGTGACACGACCACACCACAATACCTTATTACTACGTCCAGTCTAAAGGGTTGATATAGACAATTTAGGAGTATGTGCAACAAAACAGATTCTAATTACCCAATTATTTACAGGTTAAAAACCAGAATTTGCCAAATACTGACAATCACAACTTAATCAGTTTAATTATCTAATAATCCAAATCTATCCGCGACATTTGTGACAAATATACATTATCCAAATGCAATCACAACATTCAAAATTGTGTTTTGATACAGTGAACAACACGTAAAGTTTGGATAATTAATTACCAAGTAGGGATTTTGCTTTGTTGCTCTGTAAATGTCCAATAAAGTGCCACTCAATATCCTCTGGAAGCTGATGCATAAAAAAAGTATATAAAAATCACTTTTATTTCATAAACTCAATCCAAATATAATACAAGGAAGGAACAACGTACCTGAGGAGCTTTTTCAATGAATTCTTGAACATAGTTTTCTCCGAAACAACGGTGTCCAGCCTCGTACACTTGTCGGATAAGAGAGACAGGTTTTGTCTTGCTAACTGCTATCACACGTACATCGTCAGCATGTCGGCCCGATCTCTCAGCTGCATGTCGGACACGGTGGAAAACTGATCGGAGAGCTGTAACTGCTGCACCTTCCACAGCTTGAGCAGCCATTGTGTAATTTGTTGATCATGTTTCTGGACCAGTAGTTGTTTATTCGGTTATATTGTAAAGTGTGAGGTTGTTATTAAAACATGTTAATTACTATTATTATTATCATGACAAGTTTTCTAATTAATGCATCCCATCGTTTCATCTGGTGATTAAATTCGTTAGACTCAGATGGTCAAATCACCTAACCTATCTTGCACCTTGTCCTATTCTCACAACCTTAAATTGCAAGAGTTCCCTGTTGGCGTGAACCTACGAGATGCAAGAGTCTTTAAGTGCCTCTACTAACTTAGACTAGTCTAACGGGATGCGGGCAGGTCGCAACTTACATCCCCTCTAACTTCTTTAAGCATATCTGATTGGTAGGTGGTCCTATGGTCAATTCTCACGTGTATGGTGATATTTCTACCACCAAGTCACACCCTTATCCGCTATGGGTCCTATGGTCAATTCTACTAGCCTCAATAGAACTACCAATTATTAATGCTACTAAGCTAGAATGTCCCAAAACACGCCAAGAAAGTATACAAACAAAACGATAATAAATGCGAGAAAACTAAATCATTGCAATAACAATTTCATAACAAGGCTAACACCAAGAGGTGTTTAGCCACTCATATTAATAAATGCAGAAAATATCATGTTCAACATTGACATAAATCGAATACAAGAATTAAATATGAATAAACTTATGATTGAAGCGTGATTCCTCCCTTGAAACGACTTGTATGCAAGTGGAATGACGTTCTCCTTGCTCCCTAAATTCCTCTGGACTTCTATGTGGTGGAATGGTATGGAATGAATGATATAATATTCGGAATTTAGGGTTGGTATATATAGTGCCCGACTTTGCTACGGCGTAGTCCTAGGGTTGACTACGCCATAGCCTTTGTAAAACTCAACTACGCCATAGCTTGATAAGTGCTACGTGCGTAGATCTTCTGCTGGCACTCTCTACGGCATAGTTATTTGGGGAACTACGCCGTAGTTTCTTCAAGGATCACGGATGTTTCATTACTGTTTGAGTTGGGGACCTACGACGTAGCTTGAATAGTTGTTACGCCCGTAGAAATCTTGCTGGATAAACTACGCCGTAGTTACAATGTGGACTACGCCGTAGGTCTTGGTGGACTTCATTCTGGTCTTCTGAGTGAGCTACGACGTAGGCATAATAAACCTCTACACCGTAGTTAGTGCAGATAATGCATACTTTAATAATCTTCATATAACATCTTCCATTTCCGAGTCTCTTCGTTCCTTTGCTCATCTTTGTCCTGAAAACAGAGTATAAATAAAAGCATATATCCTTATAAAATAACAAAAAATATGAGAATATTAGGGGGGAAATTAACACTAAAATCACGGAACTATTTGATGTTATCAAATATCCCCCCACTTGAACTCTACTTGCCCTCAAGTAGACCTTATTAGAATAATTCTTAAAAAGATATCTCCTGAGAATCTAAAAATTTCCTATGCTAGAATATATTAAAGCCGAACACCTCACGAAATGGGAACAAACAATCATGCTCACTCTCCTTAATCTAAGTGTTAATTTCGGGGTGATCACTCAATGCACAGTCATATAATGCATTCTATCATAAGCTTGGCGGTTACACAAATCTCTACCACTAGAGCTAAGGTCAAAACAATTTTAAATGCAATATTGGGTGAACATATATAAGGCTATTGGTGTAGTGTTGTTACTAACATACTACGACAAAGGCGACAAAGGCAATGGTACATGACCGGAACGCCGGGCAAGACATCAATGACTGCTCAAATCCCTTACCTAAGCATGATTCACAACTATAGGGTAGGATAAGACATGGGATGCACAATAATGGTGTAAAAAGAAAAAGAAAGCAAATAGTCTTAGCCTATAACCGAGTTGTTACCACTTGCTGTTCATCCTAAGTCCAAGCTCCAAGACGCAAAAACTGGATCATATAACAAGTGTGTATGCCATTAGCGGACGTCATGATGGGCACAACACCTGGTCTTCATGTTGGCGATCAAGACCAACAACTTCATTCTTCATATGTGACCGAAGTGGCCTCTTCAATACTAATTCTTTCAAGCTCTTAAACTAGGTGCTATACAAGGTTGCACCAAAGATAATTTATCCACATATTGAATTTCACATTTTTTTTCATAACAATACAAGAAATAATGAAATACACACCCCCCCCCCCCCACTTGAGATGAAACATACATGTAATATTTGTGGGTCTCTAATGATCTTCAAAGATGGGTCTTCAACGTAGGTGTGATTTCTGGATCTCTTAACTCGAACCTCAAACTAGAGCAAGTGGCAACTTCCCAATCATAAACAAAGACTACACGGTAGGCTAAGGCGAACAGGTGTATCGAAACAATTATAATATGGGTAAGAAACGAAAAGATAGGCTCAAAAAGGGTGTTTCTAGGGGTATCTTGCACTACAAATGAGTGCAACAAAAGGGTTTAACACGGGGTCGAACAGTCAATGTGACTAATCGATAGACGCACACATATAGGCTTTTTAGGTGATAATCCTAAAATTTTGCCTTCTTAAAAAGTTTCTTCCAAATGTATTAAGAAAACTCAATACACTACTCGTCTATGGTTTCAAAATGATGTAAAGGCCAAGTTTTAAAGTTTACAAACTACCAGCACACTCATAATTTTGGTGGATTTGGATAAAGTAGGGGAAACTGAATAGGCTAAACCTCACCATGATATTAATGGTTAATGTGCTCGGCTAAGGTCTATTATAGTTAGGTTCGGAAAAACATGTCAAAAGTTTTAAAATTGGCATAATTTTTCAAAATAAACTAGAAAAATGAGGCAAAATAAAGTTCAAGTTATAATAAGGTGATTAGCTAGTCAATATTATTATCGTACAAAAGGGACTTTGTACAATTCAATACTTAAAAGTCATAGTCAACTATGACAATAGCATTTTGGTATAATACACTAAAAACCGGTTTCCATGTGTAACATCCAATACGTACCTTAAGTAAATAGTCTTTAAGTTTAAACTGATTTTGATTGGGCTATATGTCCTGTTACTAGAAAATTAGTGTCTGGCTTTTGTGTTTTTTTTTGGTGATTCATTGGTTTCCTAGAAAAGCAAGAAGCAAGAATCTCTGTAGGTCTTGAGAAGAAGTTGGGTGATACATAGAATCTCTGTAGGTCTTGAGAAGAAGTTGTGTACAGATACATGGCTTCAGCTACGTGTGAAATCATTTAGCTATGTAATGTTCCTAGTGAGTTTGGTGTTAATGGTGTTTTATCTGTAAATATGCATTGTTATAAGAGTTTTGCATTGCAGATAGCTATTAATCCTGTATTCCATGAAAAGTTAAAGCATTTTGAGATTGATGTTTGTTTAGTTAGAGAAAAGGTAGTTGCTGGTGTTATAAGAACTATAAAAGTTCATATAACACGTCCGACTGATGATATCTTTACCAAGGGTTTGGATGTGACACAGCATAATAAGTTGTTGCGTGGAAAGTTACACTTGAAAGATATGTTTAAGGTGTTTGAGGGAGGGTGCTCGAATGTTATCTTTCAAACTTACTTATGGAATAAACCTGTACAAATGAAAGTAGTTTAGTCCGTCAAACATTAACATGAACATAAGTACAGAACTAATTCAGCTGTGAAGTTTTCATCAAATTTTACTGCTGCTGCTGTTTCTTGGAATAATCCCTTGGTCCAAAAATGGTTGATCCAATCCGCACGTTTGTGCTGCCCATTTCAATCTGGAAATTTACAAACACATTATCAAGGGTCTGTTCACCAACACCCACAGTTGAAACATCAAACCAAGTGTGTGTCACAAGCTGTAATTATCTGATAAAATAAAATGTGGCAGGTTGTTTAGCACTTTAAAACAGATGCATTGTCCTTCTAAAATTTTGTGTTTTATTTATATTACATATTACATTTGCTGACAAGAACTATGTAATGACTACTTTGAAAATGCTCAACCGGTTTGAACCTTTTTTTCTGTCAAGTTAGTAGTCTACCCATTTGACCCGTTAGCATCAATGTAAAGTCCAAATCAACCCATTTTCAAAAATAAAAATAAAAAATAAATAAATAAATAAATAATAATAAAAAAGTGGTTAGAAGTCACCCGAATAAATTAATAGCTAGCATAAAAATAATCCTCACCGCCAGTTCAAAGTCGCCAGACATGCCCATTGATAGTTCACACTGGTTTTCAGCCATCCCGAGTTCCTTGCAGATCTCCCCTCTGCACCTCGATAGAGTCTATATCATCCAAAAGTACATCAGATAGCTCGACCCACTTAAAAATAAAGAAAATTAGCGATTACAGTGAAAGGCTGTCTATATCATCAATGAAATGAAATGATTTCTAACATCAACGAAAGGGTAAAAAAAACCCATTAATTACATATAGTAAAATTTTCAAAGCAAAGGTAAGAAATTTACCCTAAAGTTTTCAGGAGTGGATGTGTAGTCTGGCATTCCAATTGTCATCAAACCAGAAAAAACGAGGTTTGGGCAGCTGTACTTAACATGCTTTACAAGCTCTACACAGTTTGCTGGTTCAATCCCAGATTTTGCTACAATGGTGGCAAATTTTAAGTTAATAACAATAGTGTGATGAGCTGTGCCCATCAGTCTACAAGTCACATTTAGAATAACCAACAGTTAAAAGGGCGATGAGGTTACTAAAAATGGTAAAGCTTGTATTTCTCTTCTTCTTTTAGCAATTACGATATAGTTCATAATTTGGAAATTTAAGACCGAAACAGAAAATATGATTTGTAGAAACCACATAAGTGCATAACTAGTAATATAGTTTATGGCATGCAGAAAAAGAGGAAAAAGATACACGAATGTTGTACACCTACATATCTCCCCACTGGTATTTACTTGGACCATAACTGCCAAAGGCTTTCTTCCAGTGCTTGAAACTGCACGATCAAGGTGATTTGCTATCTGTTAATCCAAAAGCCATGGCAAAATTTGGTCAGAAACTAAATGAAAGAATCAACACTATCTTATCCTGTAGCCTATATAAATGACTAAGATATTGATTTTTGTCACATACAGGAGTGTTTGGCTCAACATTTAGATATATAGTGCTTATGTAAAATATGGAAGAACCAGAATTAGATAACCAGTTTTACAAAACTAGATACACGAGATAGTGTTAGGATGTGCTTTAATTTAGATGTAAGTTTTAACAATCAGAATCACAATACCCGAACACTAGAAACTGAGTATCTACGACTCAAGAATGAAATACCAAACAACACGCCAAATATTTAGTATTGTAACAAAAACTACGGAGACTATATTAAATGGTTACCTTCTGGTTATCTACACCATGTACCATTGACAGATTCGGGACAGCAGCTGAATACACAAGAAAAACAAGTATTTAACATAAAACATTATGTATATAATTACCACAAAAAGAAGCATATAACAATATGAAGATCAGTATTCACATAAATAAATCACAAGAAGAAAATATTGGAATCTTATATAAAGGTGGGCTGCATAACGCGTGATAACCGCGTCCAGCATTGTCAGCACATCCAACCAATTGAACCAAAAGATTTTTTCATATTCCTGATGCCAGAGTCAAACTGNAAAAAAAACCCATTAATTACATATAGTAAAATTTTCAAAGCAAAGGTAAGAAATTTACCCTAAAGTTTTCAGGAGTGGATGTGTAGTCTGGCATTCCAATTGTCATCAAACCAGAAAAAACGAGGTTTGGGCAGCTGTACTTAACATGCTTTACAAGCTCTACACAGTTTGCTGGTTCAATCCCAGATTTTGCTACAATGGTGGCAAATTTTAAGTTAATAACAATAGTGTGATGAGCTGTGCCCATCAGTCTACAAGTCACATTTAGAATAACCAACAGTTAAAAGGGCGATGAGGTTACTAAAAATGGTAAAGCTTGTATTTCTCTTCTTCTTTTAGCAATTACGATATAGTTCATAATTTGGAAATTTAAGACCGAAACAGAAAATATGATTTGTAGAAACCACATAAGTGCATAACTAGTAATATAGTTTATGGCATGCAGAAAAAGAGGAAAAAGATACACGAATGTTGTACACCTACATATCTCCCCACTGGTATTTACTTGGACCATAACTGCCAAAGGCTTTCTTCCAGTGCTTGAAACTGCACGATCAAGGTGATTTGCTATCTGTTAATCCAAAAGCCATGGCAAAATTTGGTCAGAAACTAAATGAAAGAATCAACACTATCTTATCCTGTAGCCTATATAAATGACTAAGATATTGATTTTTGTCACATACAGGAGTGTTTGGCTCAACATTTAGATATATAGTGCTTATGTAAAATATGGAAGAACCAGAATTAGATAACCAGTTTTACAAAACTAGATACACGAGATAGTGTTAGGATGTGCTTTAATTTAGATGTAAGTTTTAACAATCAGAATCACAATACCCGAACACTAGAAACTGAGTATCTACGACTCAAGAATGAAATACCAAACAACACGCCAAATATTTTGTATTGTAACAAAAACTACGGAGACTATATTAAATGGTTACCTTCTGGTTATCTACACCATGTACCATTGACAGATTCGGGACAGCAGCTGAATACACAAGAAAAACAAGTATTTAACATAAAACATTATGTATATAATTACCACAAAAAGAAGCATATAACAATATGAAGATCGGTATTCACATAAATAAATCACAAGAAGAAAATATTGGAATCTTATATAAAGGTGGGCTGCATAACGCGTGATAACCGCGTCCAGCATTGTCAGCACATCCAACCAATTGAACCAAAAGATTTTTTCATGTTCCTGATGCCAGAGTCAAACTGGTGCATTGATGCCAATTGCCACAGCATTCAGTTCTATATAAGAAGACTATGAACAGAATTGGGCATAGTAAGGGGTGTTTTCAGGCGTGAACATTTGAATGGTCGGGTTTCAACGGCTTCCCACCAAACTACGCGTCAACTTTGTTACACCATGTCGATAAGCACTCATGAACCAAGAAGAAGAAAAGAGGTGTTTGGTCATCCAGACGACGGAACCAAATTAAAAGTTGCGTGTGAGTGTGTTGTGCAGTATTTTTGTGTTTTTAAGTAGGGTATATGTAAATGGTAACGGAGGTGTCAACTCCAATGGGGTTTTGGCGTTGTAACTTGTAAGTGGACGCTGATGTGTGACACGACCACACCACAATACCTTATTACTACGTCCAGTCTAAAGGGTTGATATAGACAATTTAGGAGTATGTGCAACAAAACAGATTCTAATTACCCAATTATTTACAGGTTAAAAACCAGAATTTGCCAAATACTGGCAATCACAACTTAATCAGTTTAATTATCTAATAATCCAAATCTATCCGCGACATTTGTGACAAATATACATTATCCAAATGCAATCACAACATTCAAAATTGTGTTTTGATACAGTGAACAACACGTAAAGTTTGGATAATTAATTACCAAGTAGGGATTTTGCTTTGTTGCTCTGTAAATGTCCAATAAAGTGCCACTCAATATCCTCTGGAAGCTGATGCATAAAAAAAGTATATAAAAATCACTTTTATTTCATAAACTCAATCCAAATATAATACAAGGAAGGAACAACGTACCTGAGGAGCTTTTTCAATGAATTCTTGAACATAGTTTTCTCCGAAACAACGATGTCCAGCCTCGTACACTTGTCGGATAAGAGAGACAGGTTTTGTCTTGCTAACTGCTATCACACGTACATCGTCAGCATGTCGGCCCGATCTCTCAGCTGCATGTCGGACACGGTGGAAAACTGATCGGAGAGCTGTAACTGCTGCACCTTCCACAGCTTGAGCAGCCATTGTGTAATTTGTTGATCATGTTTCTGGACCAGTAGTTGTTTATTCGGTTATATTGTAAAGTGTGAGGTTGTTATTAAAACATGTTTTTTTTATAAGAAGCCACTTGTTTTTATTTTTAGTTTTAAGGTTTAGATTTGACCAAACCCTTAATCTTTATTTGATTTAATGAATGAGATTAATCCAAACAATTTAAAAAACCCACTTTCATATTTTTTTTTAAATATTAATATCTTTCAAACCGTTAATCGTTAAGCGAAAAAAAAATATACCGTTACGACGAGCATTTAATTATCTTTCTATAGATATGCATTTTGATATATATTTTCGACAAAATTCTTTTTTCATTTCTTTTACGTTTTTTTCGTGGTCGAAAAAAATCACATATGATATATCATATATGATATTACATATCATATATGATATATCATATATGATATGTAATATCATATATGATATACCATATATGATTTTTTTGGCCACGAAAAAAAACGTGAAAAAAACAAAAAAATCTTTTTTGTCGAAAGTATATCAAAGTGCCCGTCTATAGAAAGATAATTAAATGCTCTTCGCGATGGTGTAATTATTTTCGCTTAACGATTAACGGTTTAAGAGATATTTAAATTATAAAAAATGGGTGAAATATAAAAATACTTTTAATCTCAACCATTAATTTTTTTTTAGATGGATGGTGAAGATGAGTCCGTTGGTATGTAAGAAAAGTTTGGTATTTAATATAACTCTCCTATAAGGTTTATCGAAAAATAGCAATGTTAAATACTAGTACCTATTTGGTGCCCAGATGCCATACTCTCAATCTTATAGAGAAAAAATGTGTTACTGGGAAAAATTGTTATCTATTTTTATTTTTACATTTTTTTTTCTTTTCTTTTTTAATTATAATACCGAACGTATAACTTAGCACAAAAATATACTCCTTCTAAAATTAGGACACTCATGAACCCCACAGTTAAAAAAATTCCGCGGTTCTTGGCTTTGGTCTTGCAACGTTTTTTGGGTTACGACAGCCCCGCAGCTTCGGATTGTTGAGGCTGTGCGGATTGTGGTTTGGAAAATTAAGGTATAGGATTTTTCGGTAGAATTGTTGTCAGGAAATTTGAGTTTGTTGGCATTATCATTGAAGTTGAAAATGTTGCCATAGTTGAAATGGTTCAGGTGTAAATTGGTTGGTAAATGGGTTAAAGTTGGAACTTGGTTTGGGATTTGGTATCGCGAACCGAATTATGATAGTTGATTAGCGTTTAAAGTGATGAAATTTGCAAAGTTTGTATGTTTGGGTTCGAGGAAGATGAGGAATTCAGTATTTGGTTTTGTGGGTCCGCAAAATGGAGTTGATCCATTATTGATTGGGATTCATTTTTGTATAACTGAAGTATTGTTGAGGTACAAATAAGGTAGAAATAAAAGAAGTATTATTGAGTTTAAAGGTATAAATGAATGTAGAAGTGTGTGTAAAAAATAAAAAATTAATGATGTATTTATGAGAATTTTAAGGATAAAAAATTGGAAAGAGTGAGTATTTTTTATGCAAAAAAGGGATAGTAACCCATTGTTCACAATTTTTTTAGCCGTTTAATAACATTGAAATTTGAATAAATAAATAAATAAATAAAAAAGATGGTGTGGGTTGATTTGTATGGAGTCAGAGCCAATTATTAGTTTATTCCCAATAATCATGTATAACATAATGTACGATCATAACAATAAACATTAAAAGGAAGCTTACTTGAGTTGAGAGAGGAGAACGCCATAGAGTTACACGATGGAATTTTGATCTTCTACCAAATCCTCTCACAAAGATGATGGTAATATTAATGTGTGTATAATGGGGTGGAACTAATCCCCTACTTATAGTGAGAGATTGAGTAGGGATCAACTCCAAATAAGGTATAGATTATAATATGTAATATAATCTCTATTTAGTTAAATCTTCCATCAAGATTTAGGAGCCACGTTACGGTAATCAATAAATTATTACCTCAATAAATCAACCTACATAATGTACAATGATATTAGACGTAAATAGATTAAGGCCACATTATATACAATATGCTAACATTCTCCCACTTGGCTTTATTCCTATTTACATTTTGTACAACATTAGATTGGCCAAGTTGATTTCATAACATTATCATAACCATATAGAATCACTAACGCAAACTAACATAGTCACTAGCATCGCTATTGACACGAGACCCCTACTAATTATACTATTAGTTTTTCTACATGATCATGGTCATAATCCATAATGTATACGAATGGAAAATACTACATGGTAATAAAATAAATCCATTCAAAATGATCCAAAATAATTGTTTGTTCATAAGATCTAGTATAATGTGCGCAAACTAGAGAATAACAAACTTTAACATGATGTGAAAACAAAAAAAACAATAAAATCCTTAAATTTGGTTATCACATAAACCCATGCCGGCAACATGCTCTAAAAAGAGCTTGGGTGGTAAACCTTTAGTAAGTGGATCCGCCAACATGTCATGAGTGTTAATATACTCTATGACAATGCTATTGTCTTCAACCTTCTCTCGAACATATAAATACTTGGTCTCGAGATATAAACCAGCTCCAGTGGAACTAGTGCTGTTTGAAAATCTAACAGATGAACTATTATCACAATATAGCCTAAGAGGTCTTGAAATAGAGTCAACTACCTTTAGTCCAAAAATTAGATTTCTCAATAATATGGCATGACTAGCTGCGTGATAGCATGCAACATATTCAGCCATCATAGTGGAAGTTGTAGTGAGTTCTTGCTTACGACTCCTCCATGATATAGGACCTCCTGAAAACATAAAGATGTACCCTGACGTGGATCTTGAAGAGTCCTTACACTTAGAAAAATCGGAATCTGAGTAACCTATGACTTCAAGGTTATCCGTTTTTCGATAAGTCAACATTGAGTTCTTAGTCCCTTGAAGATATCGCAAAACCTTTTTAGCTGCTTTCCAATGTTTCATTCCCGGATAGGACTGATAACGTCCAAGCATACCAGTAATGTATGAGATATCAGGGCGTGTACATACTTGAGCATAATTAAGGCTTCCAACTACGGAAGCATAAGGTATAAGTCTCATTTCTACTTGTTCCAACTCATTCTTAGGACACTGATATGTACCAAAAGTGTCACCCTTAACAACAGGGGCAACAGTTGGTGAGCAATTTTGCATGTTGTATTTCTTAAGGACTTTGTCGATATAAGCCCTTTGGGACAAGCCTAATATCCCACGAGACCTATCCCGATATATTTCAATGCCAATCACATAAGAGGCTTCCCCGAGATCTTTCATTTCAAAATTTTCTGAAAGAAACCATTTAGTCTCAAACAACATATGTAAGTCATTACTTGCTAGAATAATGTCATCGACATACAACACAAGTATGACAAATTTACTCCCACTGATCTTAAGGTATATATAGGTGATGTTGAATATATAAACATAAAAAAAACATATAAACGCAGCGGATAACATCACCATACAAGGATCCATATAGCCATATGATCAATCAAATAATAAACAACATAGTTATACCTTTGTAGCGTGCACCAGGAGTCACCAACAAAGTCACCACCAATATCACCACCCACGAATGGAGTAAGAAACCCAAGAGATCAATGAGGTTGATCTCTTCTATGTATGAAACACACTACACGTCACCGATCACCACCCGATGCTAGTCTAAACCCCTTAACACACGATCTAGCCTTGAACTACACTAGAATAAGGTTAGATTGAGATCAAAAACCACAAACCCTAAAAGGGTGGTTTTTAATTTCGTGGATTTAGGGGAGAGGGAGGAGGAGAGACATATGGTAAGTTGTTATTATAATTAGTACAAATCAAAGACCAAATCAAGGTTGATCTTTTCATAATCATAGTTACACTTAGCACCTCGATCTTTCTCCCTTGTTCCTTTATCACCTAGGCTTTCCATGGGGACCCTAAATGGGCTTGCCCATTTGTTGGTCCAATCCAATAAACTAAGTACTAGCTTAGTTATCAGTAGCCCGTTATTGATCCCGAGTTACGTAGTCGTATATATAGTGTAAATACGATAATTACGATATATATAATGGTGTCTCTGAGTATAAGTGTGTGACCCCATAGGCTCACATATGTCTAGCCATATAATTATTTATTATGACACGAGCATACTCCAACAGCTCCCACTTGCGACGTCNAGTTCTTGCTTACGACTCCTCCATGATATAGGACCTCCTGAAAACATAAAGATGTACCCTGACGTGGATCTTGAAGAGTCCTTACACTTAGAAAAATCGGAATCTGAGTAACCTATGACTTCAAGGTTATCCGTTTTTCGATAAGTCAACATTGAGTTCTTAGTCCCTTGAAGATATCGCAAAACCTTTTTAGCTGCTTTCCAATGTTTCATTCCCGGATTGGACTGATAACGTCCAAGCATACCAGTAATGTATGAGATATCAGGGCGTGTACATACTTGAGCATAATTAAGGCTTCCAACTACGGAAGCATAAGGTATAAGTCTCATTTCTACTTGTTCCAACTCATTCTTAGGACACTGATATGTACCAAAAGTGTCACCCTTAACAACAGGGGCAACAGTTGGTGAGCAATTTTGCATGTTGTATTTCTTAAGGACTTTGTCGATATAAGCCCTTTGGGACAAGCCTAATATCCCACGAGACCTATCCCGATATATTTCAATGCCAATCACATAAGAGGCTTCCCCGAGATCTTTCATTTCAAATTTTTCTGAAAGAAACCTTTTAGTCTCAAACAACATATGTAAGTCATTACTTGCTAGAATAATGTCATCAACATACAACACAAATATGACAAATTTACTCCCATTGATCTTAAGGTATATGCATTGATCCACTGCATTTTTCTTGAACTGAAATTTACCCATAACCTCATGAAATTTCAAATACCATTGTCGAGAAGCCTGTTTTAACCCATATATGGATCTCTTTAACTTGCAAACCATATGTTCTTTGCCTTCAACGACAAAACCTTCTGGTTGTGTCATATAGACATCTTCATGCAAATCACTATTAAGGAATGCAGTTTTAACATCCATTTGATGTAGCTCTAAATGAAAATGAGCTACCAATGCCATGACTATTCTTAAGGAGTCCTTTCTCGAAACAGGAGAAAAGGTCTCGTTGTAATCGATCCCTTCCTTTTGAGCGTAGCCTTTAGCAACCAAACTTGATTTACATCTCTCGATGTTTCCTTTCGAGTCTAATTTGGTTTTATAGACCCACTTACAACCAACGGGTTTTACACCATTTGGTAATTCTGTAAGTTCCCAAACATCATTAATTTGCATTGATTTCAACTTATCATTCATGGCGTCACGCCATTGAGTTGATTGGTTACTATTAATGGCTTCTTTATAGAATATGGGATCGTCAACTTTACTCAAGTCATAATCAATCTCATTTAGATAGGTTACAAAGTCATCATGAAGAACAGGTCTTCTGGTCCTTTCAGACCTTCTTAATGGTTGCTGGTCAATAGGTGGATTTGGGTGTTGATCATGTGGTGGTGCATCGACTATTGGAATATCAACAACTTCATCAGAAGGTACGATTGTTGTGTTTTCCGTGTCTAATGGTATTGATGACTCTTGATTAGGAGCATCCATTAAACTTTCATTAAGGTCAATGCTTCTTTTACCACTCCCACTAATTTTACCATTTTCAAGAAATTCAGCATCCCTTGTTTCGACAATTCGAGTGGTATGATTAGGGCAATAGAACCGATACCCTTTAGATCGTTCAGGGTATCCAACAAAATAACAACTAATGGTTCTTGAGTCAAGTTTCTTTATTTGAGGATTAAAAATCTTTGCTTCAGCCGGACAACCCCATACCTTAAAGTAACTTAAGCTAGGTATCCTTCCTGTCCAAAGCTCAAATGGCGTTTTAGGGACAGATTTAGAAGGTACCCTATTAAGTATATGAGTTGCTGCTTTCAATGCCTCAGTCCACAAAAACTCTGGAAGACTAGAATTGCAAATCATACTTCGCACCATATCCATAAGGGTGCGATTTCGCCTTTCTGCAACACCATTTTGTTGTGGTGTATAAGGCATAGTAAACTGATTAACAATTCCATTTTCCTGACAAAATAAAGCAAATGGCCCGGGGCTTTGACCCAGATCAGAGTGTTTACCATAATACTCTCCGCCCCTATCTGATCTCACTATTTTGATCTTATGGTTTAGTTGATTTTCAACTTCCGCTTTAAAGATTTTAAATACATCAAGTAACATAAGTGTAACGAGAATAATCATTAATAAACGTAATAAAAGACTTATGTCCACCTATGCCATTTATAAAAGGTCCACAAATATCTGTATGTATAATCTCAAGAAGATTTTTACTTCTTGTGGATCCTTTCTTAATAGTTTTAAAAAATTTCCCTTTAATACATTCAACACATTGATCAAAATCAGAAAAATCTAGATGATGAAGAATTCCTTCTTTTACAAGACGTTGCATTCTATCTTTAGATATGTGACCAAGATGTTTATGCCACAATTTCGAGGAACTTTCTTCATCTAAATGTTTTCTTTTTCCATTACTAATGACATTGACATCCATTGATAATAGGGATTTTTCAAATTTGCTATCTAATTGCAATTTAATGAGGTTATTTTCTAATGAACCAGTGCCAACAAGACGAGAATTAAAGTACACTTTCAAACCATAATATTCAAACATAAATTCATAATCATGAAAAAGTAACTTAGGAACAGAAATAATGTTCCGAGTAATGGATGGGACATAAAGTGTATCTTTTAAATACATATTAAAACCACTCTTTAAAATTAATCTAAGAGTTCCTACGGCTTCAACATGTCTCTCATACCCGTCGCCAACTCTAATGGTTCTTTCCCCCTTTTGTAGCATCCTCTTTAAAAGGAATCCCTGCAATGAATTTGTTATATGTACCATGGAACCACTATCAATCCAATAAGTGTTTGAAGGGACATCAATGAAAAAACTTTCATAAGTGACATAGGAAAATAACGAACCTTTCTTATCTAACCATTCTCGAAACTTTGGGCATTCCTTTTGGAAATGGCCAGGATTCTTACAGAATCGACATGTAGGGCTTGATTCCTTGCCATTACTTGAACTTGCCTTGTCAGAATTTCCTTTTTCCCATTTAGAACCTTTGTTAACTTTGAAAATTTTCTTTTTGTAGCCTTTAGTGGTAGCAAGGTAAGCAGTATCCGACTTTTCAATTTTAAGCCTTTCCTCATCTTGGACACACATGGCCATTAACTCGCTCATTTTCCATTTCTCCTTTTGCGTGTTATAGTTGATCTTAAAAGAACCAAACTGAGCGGGGAGAGATGTCATTATGAAATGAACAAGAAAACCTTCAGATATCTCCATGTCCATGCCCTTTAATTTAGAGGCCATGTCATTCATCATCATGATATGCTCATGAACTCCACTTAGACCATCATATTTCGTGGTGAGCATTTTGAGAATAAGAGCACTCACATTAGCTTTAGACGAGCCCTTAAATTGTTCCTCAACTGATTTTAAGTACTCTTTAGCATCCTCAGAGTCCGGAATGGCTCCTCGAATAGCTACCGAAATAGAGTTCTTCATTATCATTAGGGACATGCGATTCGACTTTTCCCATATTTCATAAGTCCTCTTTTGATCGGCCGTGCTAGTAGCCGTTAGAGGGTTAGGTTTGTCGAACCTTAATGCATAGTCCAAATCAGTTATGCCGAGGGAAATTTTCACTTGCTCTTTCCACGATGAAAAATTAGTTCCATTTAGAGGTTCAATGCCAGAAACACAGTTGGTAATTGCATTAGGTGTCAAAGTTGTGACAACAAATTCATCATTAAGCTCATATAGGACTAAAATTATTTCCACGGTATAAATCACATAAAGACTATATTAGTATCATAATAATAACCAAGTATAGGGTAAAAGCTAGTTATACAAATCTAACCACAACACCATTTTAGATTCTTATTAGAAGTTGGATGGAATTGTTAACTTCTCGTTGGTTCCATTAATAACCTCACAATTAAATTATGCAAAATCAATCAACAAAATATATCATCGTTGGGCAGAAATATTCGCTAACTAATTATCTAATTTGCAAAATACCGTTTGGCGATCAAATTATGATTATCCGCTGGGGTAATCCATAATCCCGAACACACCAACACGTAACTTAGTATGACTTTAATTCACATAATTATTTCGATTAAGTGTTTTCCGTTGGGCCAACATTTAATCTTAACAATTAGTTAGCCACTGAACATGTTAACAAATAAAAAGAAACATGTTTTAAGTACCCTATTCTATTTAAGCATTATGAAAGAAAACTTGTTCATTAGGTATATAAATATACGGTTCTTTCTTTTGAACAACAATAAAGTTCAAATAGGAGACAAATTGATTGTACGCAGGACAAGAGTAAATCCACATATAATCAAAGTAATATTCTCATAAAATAAACAGTAAAGTCGCAACACATAGTTTTATAAATCAGATTATTGTTATGAACAAGAGTAGAGGGAATGAAAGTAATCTTCAATTGATAATCATGTTTAGGGAATATAAAGGATATATATAAGATAATATTAGGGTAAAAACCCTAATAGCTAATTGGGACATGGGCCTCTTATTAGTTATATGGACATCCATAAATAATGATCCATAACACTCCCTCTTGGATGTCCATATTGTTAATACACTTAGGAATTGCTGCCTCATTAAAAACCTTGTCAGGAAAACCCAGTGGGACAAAACCATGACTAAGGGAAAAAGAGTGCAGCGTGTATTATCTCCCTCTGATGACTATATCACTTGATATCTTGTAAATAGGTTCACGAAATAATCAATTGAACGAGAAGTATCTTATCGCCTTTGATGTAACATTTCTTGAATATGGCAAGGCATGCTACATTATCTACATGCAATAGTTGGTATCTCCTTTCCAGAATTGATGTATGGTTTGATGAAGTAGCCGCGATTGTATGCTCTATCGGACGCCATGAAATAGTGCCGCCACTTGGGAAAATATATCTAACTTGAGACCGATCATGGTAACTTAAACATATATCATGCATCTGCAAAACTAACTAAACTTGTTTTGATGGGTTAGTGAAATATAAAACCATACCCTTTGTACCTTGAAGATACCGAAATATTTATTTTACTTTATTTGAGGATTATGCCTCGTTAAAACCTTACTAGATAAAACCCAATGGGACAATTCTAGTGAAGGGAAAAGAGTACATAACTCCTTTATACGCTCGGGGATGTTGCCTCATTAAAAACCTTGCCGGAAAACCCTGTGGGGACAAAACCGTGGTCAAGGTAAAAAAGAGTGCAACGCGTATCTTCTCTCCCCCTGATGATCACATCGCTTATGCTCATTGAATCAGTGAAATGCACCTTAAAGTGTTTTGATAGAATCACATGAATAAATATTCTCTACATTTTGTTCACATATTCAATTTAAGGATTAAGATACATCATACATCTCATTCAAGTACTTCCCTGTACTTCACATATACACAATCTAGTATGGTGTATTTAAATCGATATTGTGATCATCATCTTTATAAATCAAGGGAGTCTTTTCAACATCATGTGACCTCATAAACATGAGTGTCGTTTATCCATATAAAGATAGTTAGCATCTTTCTATAGTTTTCATGATGCACAAAAATTTCATCCTTAAGATTTTCAATTCGCAATAAAGACAAACTTTGTCTTTTGTTTCAAATTCAATTTCCATGCATTTAATCACCTTTACAAACTATATGAAACTTAAACCATATACAAATCAAGATCTCATAATAAAGTTTCATAAGAAAACATAGTTCTTTATTTGGCACAATACTATAGACTAATGCAATTATAACACATATGCCCAAAACATTATTAATTCAACATAATCAGGTAGTGTTCTCGAGAACCTTTGTCATATGCTTTTAAAAATTAATAATCACTAGCATGCTTCATGCATTTTATATCCAATAATAAAATATCAATATCACATGAGCTCTATCCATTTATATTTTAGACGCATATCAAATATTTCTCACGTTGCCAGACTTATACAATAAATGTGTGCCATCACTTGTAACATATGCATAATTTAATTTTCACTTTCTCATAATGACCGATACATATCCAATAAGTCTTATACATGTATGTATGAACTGTAAGTCTCAAACACATGTCTCATCACAAGAGACTTCAATCTTTCATTAGTTCTTTGCGTCTTTACATCTTTTGGCCATTTATTAATACATCTGCACTTCTTGTAGGTATGCTTCCATGATCCTCACCATGATTACAGCGCTATCTTATTTATTTACATAATCATTACCATATCGACGTCGATTCGTTACTTTTTCGATTCCACACTTTACTAGACATTGCATTATATCATTTATTGAGATCTCATAGTTTTTCACATACCCGGGGTTTTTCCAATTACCTTCATGTCTAGTGTCTCTTTAGGAGACTATGGGGTCTTTATTACCTCGATTCGACCATATTAATTTTCTTGCTCAATTTCATTTTTTCATTCGAGGACTTTTACTTGGAATCGATTAGTCTATCATGCTGCAGCCATGCCATAGACTCACTACCAATCATTGGTTTCCATGTTGGGACATACATTATAATTGGAGCAATAGCAGCGTATATATGATCAAGTCAGTTCTTTAGGTAACTAAACATGTCTGGCAATTACTAGATTTGGAATATAAATTGTCCCTTAAACTTCAAGTTCATATCCATTATAGTGAGGATCAACATTTATAATATATTAATTCATTCCAAATTTCTCGCTGCTCATTGACCCCCTGGATGACTTATCAATTTCAACGTCCCATTTTGTGCGTTGTGGTGGATTTACTATAATAAATGTCGCACAATTACAAAATCTCACTTGGGAAATATGGTTTGTGACCAAAAACCATTCTAATGGGGAGGATTCATTATAAATTATTGGCAAGATGCGAATTCATATTTTATAACATGCCCCATAAACTAATACTTTTGTTCTTATAAATATTGGCTTTGCAATCAACTTAATACGTTTTATAAACGTTTCAACAAAAGCAATTCGCGTATGAACATGGGCTACTTTTATGTTCAACACTTATTCCAATAATCGCCCAATACTTGGAAGTACTCACCACCATTCTCAAAGATAAACTTTGGAAAACTATGCTCGTATATGATAAGTTGAGCTACTAAACAAGATAACTTTAAGTTGCGTCTTTGATAATCATTTTGACGATGTATCGATTTTAAAACTCAAAATGATCCACAAGGCGGATGTATAGGCCTATATACATCCCCTTTATATTCTTTCCAAAAATTTATAACTTAGGACAAAGTCCTTACTTATATGGTGGTGCTATATGAACAATTATCTTCAATTCCATTGAGAACAATCAAATTTATCTTTGAAGAAACTTATGGTTCTTCTATACATTCGCATCATCATTGACCCGAGATGGTCTAACCGGTCATGCCAATAAATAATCTTGGCTCATAAACTCTAGTTTATGACCACATGTGCTTCGATTGCACTTAATGTTATATTAAAGTCGAATAATATGGATTTGTTTCTCCAATGAAATTTAAATAAGCACTTTTATGGCTTTCATATAGTTCAATATAAATAACATAAAATTATGTTATTTGATTCTCTTGAGGGAATCACAATAGAATATTTATTGTTCTTGTTAACTATAAGAGAGTTTAAGAGAATAACTGCACATTAACATATAGCATTATTATATAATAAAACATATCCATTTATTAATGAAGTTGCATAATTTGCAAAACATATGCATGCCATTACTCAATTAATCAAATGCCTTTAGAAGCAAACAAAATCACTGATAAATAAGGATATACTTTATGGCACAATTTGAATCAAGTAAAATATATTTTTCTTATACTTAATAACTCAATTATTCTTTGGCAACCGTAACAATAATATTGCAAACTTTACAATAATGTTCTCATTTACTCGTGGGGTTTAACATATTTTGGCGTTACCGAAAACATATTATTATACTTCCAACGATAATGTATATCTTATGTGATATCTATATTTCTCATATTTCCATTATCGTATATTTTTACGATGTCTTACCATATCTAGTGGTCCATCATGTTTTTATCATGAATTTCATTTATATGTACCTCAATCACGTCCATAGCTACGATCTTTACATTTATAAAAATATATTCACATTCATTGCAAAAAATAGAACATATTCAGTTGGAAGCCTCTAACGATATTTAAGTTTGATCTCATTTATAATTGTATAGGCAGTAAGAAATATCAATTCAATACTTTTATCTACACATAAAATTTTTGAGAAGTACTAGATGGTCTAGTACATTCATCAATCTTAAATCTTATAACCACGGGTGATTTTATACATAACGAGCTTTTAAAATATCACAAATTTTGGTGTCAAATATATACCTTAAACTATTTCAAGTCAAGTCATCATATTTTAACCATTTCATGTACATAAGCTTAGCATATACAGGTGATGAGACGAAAACTGTACCCGTTTTAAGAGGTCATTTAAGCCCTAATTCGAGTAAATATGATCAAATATTGCCCTAAATAGTTCCTTTTGTCATTTTAGGTACTTTTGAGAAGAATTCTGGAAAACATGCTAATTTGGACGTTTTTAGAGCATAAAAGTGAAGAAAACGACAAAGTCTCAAAAGAAGCTGGAAACCTTCCTGACGGCGTCAGAGTCACAAGGTAACGCCGTCAGCCAACATTGACAAAGGAGTAAAATCAGATTACACTAGAGGCCCTATGAAGAAAACAAGATGTTTACACCTGATGGCGTCAGGTGTTAGAGAAAGTAGGCCGTCAGGTGTAATGCTAAAGAGTGACGGCCCAGAGCACATTTACAAGTGACGGCGTCAGAAGTAGATCTAGGCCATCCGAGAACCCTAATGACGGCGAGCTGACGGCGTCAGAACCCATAACCTGACGCCGTCAGAATGTAAAATCTATATATACTTTTCTATTTTTCATTCATTAGTGTGGAACTTTTGGTACAAGTTTGGGAAAAACCCTAAAGACGAATTTGGCTGTATTTTCAAGGGTTTTTCACCCTTGAATCCTTCATGTTCAATTAAAGATAAGTCCTCACTTAAATTAATCAATATGTCTATGTGTTGGTTAATTATATCTTATGCTTGTCTTTCAATTAACATGCTAGGCTAGATTTTTCTTGTGTTTGCTTAGATCTAATGAAACCTAACTATTAATTATTGGTTGATTGGTGTGTTATTACTTGTCTTGGATGAATGTTTCATCAATGTTAGGCTTAAGAAAACTGGCTAAACTCCTATATGGTAACATGCTTGAACGTCTTAAGAAACATGTAACTAATGCGTACTAGGTTATTAAGGTAGTATTTAACGCATGAGCCACTGTTTACAATCCCTATGATTGGGTGCTTTACGCATCGTTGTAGGAGGAGATAAGAGCTCATAGAATTGGGGAGATATGTACGCCACCCCATGAATTGTTAAGGAATACACCCGTCATCCACGCAAGTAATACATACACCAATTAACCGGTAAAAGATAGTTAGGGAGTAAGGAAATCTAAGTAAACACATTTGTCTCCATATAAGTTTTCACAACCACAATAGTTTAGTTATTTTATTTTTAATTGCAATTGTAGTTTTTGGGTTAGTTGACTAGCAACTAATTCCGCCCACTCCTCCAAAACCCGAGATTTTACTTGCTTTCAAAAAAATATAAAAATACAAAAATAATCTTCCTTCACCCTTAGACCTTTTAGAGTAGTCTTTCTAACCTAACGAACACTATTCCCTGTGAGAGAACGATCAATCCCCCGTACTTACCACTACACTATACTACTCCGACCAGGTACACTGCCTGGTGGGATTGCAAGCTTCTCAAGATCCCTTGAGAGGTAAACCTTGTTGCGTGGTCACAATCCCACGCCATCAAGTTTTTGGCGCCGCAGCCCGGGGAATAGTTATTGTTTAGGTTGAATTTTTATTTTATTAGCTCTACTCACTAGATTCCTTTCTAGTGAGATTTTTATTTTATTTTTCTAGGATTTCTTTAGTCTATCTTTTTTCTTGTGCCGTTTGTTTGTAAAACCATTTTTATTTGTCATCATGGCGGATGAAATTCCATTTAGATCACTAACGATAGAGGAACAATTAGTTTACTCGGATAGATTTGCTTCTTGTTGTTCCAATGAATTTTTAAGTGATCTTATGTATATACAAGAAGAGATGGGTGTAAAGTTTGATAGGTTTGATGAATTGTGTGCATGTGTGGCCTCTATTAAACAATCGTTGTTAGGATCAATTCCTTTTAGTAAGACCCTTTGGAAAGATTTTGAGGAAAGCCTCCTAACCGTAAACCATAAGTTTAATGAATTAATGGGTTCGTACACATCACAACTTGAGGAAACAATTGAGGAGGATTTAGCCGAACATGATCACATTAAGCAAAAAGACCTAGGTTTTATGATCAATGACCTTAAATCTCAAGGAACACATGATGAATCCTTTAGGCAAATTGAACATAGTGATCAAGTTATTGAGGAAGATTCTTACGAATCAGACTTAGAACTTCAAATGGCTAGAGAAGGATTTGAGATACTTAGGAACATGTTTGGGTTAGATTCTACTAAAACACATGATGAGGATAAGGATGAGGTAAATAACACAAACCTACAAAGTACCCCACAACTCCCACCATCACTTGAGGAGTACACACCACCCGTGACTTAACCGGAAGAAGTAAAAGAGACTATAGGAACCCCAATAGAGGTAGAGACCTTGGACCAAACACAACTAGATGAAATATGTTTGAATACTTGTAGTCATAACCTTTCTTTTAGTTCTATGGAAGTTCCTAGTTTTGATGAACCGGAGCCTCAACCAAAACCGTTACCTAATCTTCCATCCTTGGATAAAAATTTAGGAATTGAAATAGGTCCCGATCCACCCATCAAACCATATAGTACGGGTAGTTTTACGATGAAGGTAGTAGACTCTAAACCATGTGGAATGGAAGCCAATATAGGAGTGAACCATGACCTTACATACTTATATCACCCATTCATGATTGATTACAAGAAACATTATGGGTTTAAACCGGGTTTATTAGGTCAAGATGGATTCCCAGCTAGGAGTCTCTCAAAGTTGATAGAAGATGATCCCTTTTTAAGAGAAAACTTTAACTCACCCATTGACCAAAGTGAACTAGGTAAGGTTATGATGAAAGGAGCACACCCCTTTGAGCGTATAATTCATCCACCACTCTTTCCGCACGAGGCATACTTCCACCGAGATGGTGTGTATCGCTTCTATCACCCGCACTTAATCCTAAGTGTAGGGAAAACCTCCCCTATTTCCGTTAAATAAGGGTAGAGTTAGGCTCGTGACTCGAACAAAAACAAGCGGAAGCTTTATTTGTTTTGTGTGTTTGTTTATTTGATTTTATTTGTTTCCGTATGTATGTTTTATTTTTATTTTTATTGATTTATGTTTCAAATTAAAATTGTGAAAATGCTTTATTTTGTTTTTAACTTCGTCTTAACTACATATAAAGGTATTTTGCAAAAGCTAAGTGTAAGGGAAATCTAAATCGGTTAATAAGAACGAATGAACATAAATCATAACAATGTAAATTAACATACATATTAGTATTTGTTTGAGTCAAATGCTTGTATCGAGTCATAATGAATTTTTGCAGGAATTCCAGGAAGTAAGCTCTAGTTTTTCCAGAATTTTTCCGGAAACTTAACATGAGAATTCTGTCAGATCATTTCTGACGGCGTCAGGCATTACAACCTGCCGGCGTCAGGCAATAATTTTCTGCAATTTTTGAAAGTTTTGTTTTTCTTCCGGAAGTAAAAAGTTTTTGTTAATTCTCTAACTTATAATCTCCAGGAATTCTGCAAAAATATTCATTCCACAAGCATTATATCCTATTATAGATTATACCGCCGATTTTATGCGAGGTTGGCCTTTATCTTTTTTTAGGTTAACAGGTTATTTTGGACAAGAAGATGATTTATATTTTGGAAGGGAAGCTTTGAGCGTTCGTCTTTCTTGGAAGAAGATCTAACCATGTTACCTCACTATCCACATCAAACGAATCAGGGGAGTATTTGATTTCATTCTCTCATTTTATTTACTTTTACATCTTCTATTTGAACATTGGGGACAATGTTCGGTTTAAGTGTAAGGGGGGTAAATGAAGGCACCTTAGAGAATACAATTGCGCTTGATTTTTGTTTGTTTGATAGTAAATTTGTAATAAAACCGAGAGAAATATTTATTAGGACAATTTTAGCGCCAATTTAAAATTTTTACAACATTTAGAAGTGAGACTTTGGTCTTAATGAGCGTCTCATGGATAGGAAATTATATGACTAGCACAAAACCGTACCACTAAAAAATTTTTCACCCCAAATATGTGAGGTTCACCCCTAGAATTGGTAGGAAAAGCATCCATCTTTGATGCTATGATGTGAGTACCGGTAGCACTTAGATTCTAGAACTTGCGCTAGGACCATCTCAAATCCACAAGTGAGACTACATTCGTATAGTTAGATCTACTACATGATAAGAGGCATTAGGATTAACCCATTGTTTTACACCCGTATATTTGTTATAATTACATTGACTTCATTGGTCAAGTAATTCTCCCACACCCTTTGCGTTGTATCCATTTTTGGTACACGATACCCCTAGTACACCCCTCCGAGCCTATCCTTTCGTTTCGACCTTTGAGCATCTTACTCAAAGTGAGAATTTGTTTACACCCCACTAAATGTACACCCAAATCGCCTTAGCCTACCTTGTATGCACCCACCTTTGGTGCATTATTGTGAAAACATTTGTTAAACCCTTAGTTAATTATCTAGTCAATTACATGGTTGCTAAGTTAAGTCATATCCTTGTACATATTGTTTTGGGACGATTGGGACTCATGGGTAAAGTACTAGTGTAATGGAGTAATGGGGAAGAACAACATTATTACCCCCATATGTGCTAAACATTTTAAAAGTACTCCAAGTTTTTCAATTATCTTAATTCGAGTCATTAGAATAGTAATTGTAAAGTTATGTAAAGATTCAAGTGTAAGGGGAATGCAACTCCCCTATGATGTATTATTTTGGATGGTAGGGCAAGAGTGTATAAAAAAAAAATCGAAAAATCAAGAAAAATACAAAAAAATATGAAAAAGAAAAGAGAAAAACATACGGACTACCATCCCGTTTCCTTTTATGTTTCTTTTTAGTTTTTGTTATTTCATTTTTAGTTTAAGATTGAGTCGAGTCTTGACTTAAGCAACGATGTAGAGTGCATGTATTTGATCATGATAATTAACTTGCCACCATTAAAATACCCTTTATTCCAACCAAACCGTGTTTATCATATCCCTACACCTTACGTTACAACCCTTTTGAAAGCCCTCTTTGATAGTTTATCTTAGGTGCTTACGCCTAGTGGAGGAGTAATTGATCCTCTCCCAAGCCTATGGTAATCTATTTGCTATGACAGGTAGTGAGAGATATTTTCCGTTTTCATTTATGAGATATAATTCTATGACACTTGAGAGATGAGAGTATCCAAACACTATTTGTGAGGTGCTAGTGTATGATTTCCGTGCTTATTATGATTAGGGTCGAATGACTATTTGTTGTAATTACTTTTATATTTGTGTTAAATGACCCCTAACTCATATTTTGATTGGAATAAAAGCTTATTTGCTTGAGGACAAGCAAATCTCAAGTGTAAGGGTATTTGATGAGACGAAAAGTGTACCCGTTTTAAGGGGTCATTTAAGCCCTAATTCGAGTAAATGTGATCAAATATTGCCCTAAATCGTTCCTTTTGTCATTTTAGGTACTTTTGAGAAGAATTCTGGAAAACATGCTAATTTGGACGTTTTTGGAGCATAAAAGTGAAGAAAACGACAAAGTCTCAAAAGAAGCTGGAAAACCTACCTGACGGCGTCAGAGTCACAAGGTGACGCCGTCAGCCAACATTGACAAAGGAGTAAAATCAGATTACACTAGACGCCCTATGAAGAAAACAAGATGTTTACACCTGACGGCGTCAGGTGTTAGAGAAAGTAGGCCGTCAGGTGTAATGCTAAAGAGTGACGGCCCAGAGCACATTTACAAGTGACGGCGTCAGAAGTAGATCTAGGCCATCCGAGAACCCTAATGACGGCGAGCTGACGGCGTCAGAACCCATAACCTGACGCCGTCAGAATGTAAAATCTATATATACTTTTCTATTTTTCATTCATTAGTGTGGAACTTTTGGTACAAGTTTGGGAAAAACCCTAAAGACGAATTTGGCTGTATTTTCAAGGGTTTTTCACCCTTGAATCCTTCATGTTCAATTAAAGATAAGTCCTCACTTAAATTAATCAATATGTCTATGTGTTGGTTAATTATATCTTATGCTTGTCTTTCAATTAACATGCTAGGCTAGATTTTTCTTGTGTTTGCTTAGATCTAATGAAACCTAACTATTAATTATTGGTTGATTGGTGTGTTATTACTTGTCTTGGATGAATGTTTCATCAATGTTAGGCTTAAGAAAACTGGCTAAACTCCTATATGGTAACATGCTTGAACGTCTTAAGAAACATGTAACTAATGCGTACTAGGTTATTAAGGTAGTATTTAACGCATGAGCCACTGTTTACAATCCCTATGATTGGGTGCTTTACGCATCGTTGTAGGAGGAGATAAGAGCTCATAGAATTGGGGAGATATGTACGCCACCCCATGAATTGTTAAGGAATACACCCGTCATCCACGCAAGTAATACATACACCAATTAACCGGTAAAAGATAGTTAGGGAGTAAGGAAATCTAAGTAAACACATTTGTCTCCATATAAGTTTTCACAACCACAATAGTTTAGTTATTTTATTTTTAATTGCAATTGTAGTTTTTGGGTTAGTTGACTAGCAACTAATTCCGCCCACTCCTCCAAAACCCGAGATTTTACTTGCTTTCAAAAAAATATAAAAATACAAAAATAATCTTCCTTCACCCTTAGACCTTTTAGAGTAGTTTTTCTAACCTAACGAACACTATTCCCTGTGAGAGAACGATCAATCCCCCGTACTTACCACTACACTATACTACACCGACCAGGTACACTGCCTGGTGGGATTGCAAGCTTCTCAAGATCCCTTGAGAGGTAAAACCTGTTGCGTGGTCGCAATCCCACGCCATCAATAGGCGAAAATGCAACTCAATTAGAGGTTGGTTGACGCAAAATGCAACTCAATTAAAATCCTAGATGAACAAAGGAAGACATCATAGCCAGGATGCATAAAAACATTTATGTGCACAAACATCAATCTCAAGCATACATACCAAACCATTATCATTTTGCACATCTTTCATCAGTCGATTTATTCAAAATCAATGATTCTACAGGAACAAAATAGTAATCCTGTCTTGTTAAGGGACATTACCGGTTCAAGGCTTATTACCAAAGCAGATCATGTAAGATGGATAATATTGACTAAATCAATGATCGCAACTAAGTACCATATTGATCAAACTAGACTTTATTCATGATAAACATAATATCTAATTGTCAAAATTTGCATTCTTACTCTGAAACAAAATAGTCAAACAGTGACTATTACATCTCTTTAAAATCTTACCTTTGCATCACTTACCTTTCAATTATCAAGAATCATGTATTTAGCAAAACATATCCCAACATCTTAATAATACTTATAAGTAATGAGTAGTTGGTATTGAATAATGAACAAATTAACTGTTTGTGCTTTATTTTTATTTATAATAGATCTAACGCAACATAGCAATATCAATAGTGAGGCAGATCTATTGTATGCGACAAATATTATAATCACAAGCTACTGATTAGTATCTCAAGTCGTGACTAATTAATATTTATTGTAAGTCACATATTAGTAACAAGTAAATAACACAATCTTTATCCCACTAATAATCGAACTTGTAAATAGTTAATTAAAATCATGTTAATATATGCATAAACTCAAGATTTAATCATTACGCTCACAAAAATCACTAGAAAAAAAATAACCTATTGTTGTACATATGTTACCTCAACAGGCTTTAGAAGAGCACGAAGTCCATTAGCAATCCGTTCCTTTTGCGGAGGATATAACTCCGGTTTTCCAAACCAAAGTACGACTAGAGTCAAGAATGTAACAACCAAATTAAAAAAAAAAAAAAAAAAAAAAAAAAATCTATGTACATAAAGTAACACATTACAAACCAAAAGAATCATCATCAAGTCGGGAATTTCTTTTCTTTATTTAAATAAATGATTATTCAATAAACTTAAATGCTCATAGCAAACAAATTCTAATAAAAACCACAACATAAATCCAATTTATTCAGTAAACTAACAATTAGTAAAAACCGTATATAGGTTAACACATCTTTATACATGTCAATATAAGGAATTATTAGTAAAAACCAAATTCAACGAAGGGAACTATTAATAAATTCGATCATATACATGTCAATACAAAGTACCCAACTAACAATTTTCACAATTTTATTCCGGAATCAAAACTTAATTAACTAACAAACAAAAATTGTATCGAACACATATTTACATTAGCAATAACAGCTAAAAGGACAATTTCGAGGTTCAACTTAGGGGGTGCTTGTATTTGACTATTTATCACAAGAAAAGTTGCTTGAACTATCAAAATCAAAACAATAACATTCTTCTTGTAGTCACACCGTGAACTTTTTTCAATAAATTAAGGGTTATATATATCTTATAAATATACAACTACAAGTAAAACTAACAACAATATTTTTAAAATCTACCGCGTAGTCGTAACAAAAGAAGTGATCAAATCATGAATTAACTTATAAAAGGAGTGGAATATTAAAAAATATATATATATATATAGATATAACGAACAAATATGCTGCGTAACTTGTACCATTAAGAAGTCTATAAGCATATTAAAATCAAAATTGTAGAGCGTGCTAATAACATGTTATGAACAAGAATAGAGGGAATGAAAGTAATCTTCAATTGATAATCATGTTTAGGGAATACAAAGGATATATATAAGATAATATTAGGGTAAAAACCCTAATAGCTAATTGGGACATGGGCCTCTTATTAGTTATATGGACATCCATAAATAATGATCCATAACAATTATGATATAATAAGTATTATGTATGCTCGATCTCAACATAGTAGGCCAAAATATGAATATCCAATAGTCAGAAAACATGTATTAATTAATAACATATATCACATGAATGAGAATAGTATTGGATCCGAAACAAATAATCCATAAGCATGATCGCACATCGTATTAATCTTATAGAGAAACATCTATAACTTATGATCAAGGTTATAAATAGCGTGAGGCGCGGCGTGGCGGCGAAGCCAAGCCTCAAGCTATACGAGCTATAGCGAAGCTATAGCGTTTTTTGAGGCGTTACTCAAGGCGGCATAATTTTTTATAGATTTATATATTTATGTCATATTTCATACATACGTATATCATATTACATCAAGTTTACAAAACGCGTTATACATAAGAAATAAACTCAAAAAGCTAAACTATCCTTGCATTTTTCGTCATTTCTTTAAATAAAACCTTCTCCATCGGAGTAGTCGTCAAAACATTCCCCACCCTCCACTTGTTCTTCATCAGACACAAAATCATCATCATGGAGTTCTCTACCACCAACTGCATCTCCACTAACCCCGACACTGCCATCTTCTTCTTTTTCCTCATCCTCATCACTAATAGCAACAATCCATTACTGCGCCTTACTAGCATCAGGAGAACGCAAAACATCTGTGTTTTGATTCTTCACTCTTGCCCACTTGTTGATTAGTTTGGAATTAAATTGAACATATACATGATCATGCATTTGATTTATAAAGTTAGCCCAAGCCCAAGTTCCTTCTAGCCTAATAATAGTAAATCACTAAATTCTACAAAAGCTTCAAAATAAAGCGCCACGCTTCACGCTATAGCGCGCCTTACCACGCTTTTTCACGCTTCATAACACGCTACGCCTTAAGAAGACGCCTTGGC
>LBNU01007723.1:15951-28414 GCA_014162995.1 Artemisia annua
ATTCTTGGCTAATAAAACTTAGAGGGACCGAAAATGTAATTTTATGATACTTGTGGGTTCGTGTGGTCATCTTGATGTATAAGTTGGTCTATATGGTGATTTTAATGAATTTTAAGGGCTAAAACTTGTAAATGGCGTAACCTTGAAGGCTAATATTAAATTGGACCTTTTTGGCATGTCACGCTGGATAATAGCATATGGGCTGTTTATGCTCAAATTTTTTGGATTGTTGGAAGACTTGTTGTGTAAACTTGATTTAATTATGGGAGCTTTAAATGGTTATTATGTAATTATAAAGTTAAAGTGTTAATTTGTAACTAGAGGGAGCCTGAATGTGTAAATACAGTAAGCTTTAAAGTTATTTACGGTAAATAGACTTAGGGGCTGTTCTTTGAGCACTTGGATAGTTATGTGCCCTAAATGTTGGAATTATTAACTAATGGTTTAATTATGTTAATTATGCTTAATTAGGGTTTATTTAAAATTATAAAATCACAACACAAAATTCGTTTATGTCCAATTCGAATTATAATAGTTCTATTTAATTTAATATTAACGATATAACAATTATTTCACAAATCATATTCCAAGCTTCCACAATTATTTCCAGTATTTTTCTAAGTTAATATGCATTATATAGAGTCCACAAAAATTATTGTACAAGCCCAGAAAATTCAATTCGCAATATTTAGGGTTTATTACGTTTTTAGGGCTTTCATTCGCAAATAAATGATGGAACATGCATGGATCGTTTTCAAAATTTTATTTGGGTCTTATAAGATGTAAATAACATAGGAAAAATACCAGGAAGATTATTGGACGAGTAGAACAAGCGTACGAATTTGTATCCTTTTTAACGAGCCAAAACACACCAAGAAAAATCCCACGAGCACACCACGAACTCCACGACCTTGTAATCATTTTTCACAGACCATATATGATGTGAGGAACATGAGAAAAATAGTGAACGAATTTTATGGGAGTCGTATGATGGAATTCGAAATAATACCTTAGTTTTGAAATAAAATCGACAAACGATCACACGAGCCTCCAAAAATCGAATCTATATTTTTTTGATGTTGGTTTGGCCTTGAGGAAGCCACGAAATTTTTGGTACACCTCCAGGAAGTGTTTGTGATTCGTATGGAATTTTTCAAGCTAAGGGTTTTAGTTTTATTAAATCGGTTAAAAGAAATAAAAAAGGAATGAACGGAAATTGATATGGGAAAAAGATTGCCATGATTTTGGGGCAATCAAACCATAAATTTCGTGCCTTCCCAAAATTACCTTGTAATTATCTCTTTTCTTTTACATTCCTTTTATTTTTTTGTACAAAATTTAAATATTTTGGCTAGGAATTAATTTAAGCGTGGCCATATATAAGTGATTATGGGCTTTTGTAATTATTTTGGACTTATTAGAATTATCTTGGATCATAATTTGGGCCTTGGTAAAATTTAAAATTTATTTGGTGATTTAAATAGTTTTTATTTAATTTATATAGTTATTATTTTAATTTATATAGGTTTTATTTAATTTTTAAAATTCTAAGGGCATTTTGGTAATTTTCTAAAGATGAAAATTTTAGGTATTACATTTTTAACCCTAACGGTATGAACGTTTCATATTTAGTCCAAAGTTAATTATTATTACATTTTAAGTCCAAGAGTATCAATATTAACATTATTTCACCTAAAAGTTTCTATAATTACAGTTTATAACTCACGAAATCAGAATTGACAGTTTTGATCCTAAGTTTCCAAAGTTTACACTTTTAGTCCTTCATTTATAAAATTTTGCAAATTTAGACCAAATTTCACCAAATTGAAAGTTTAACATTCTTATTTTCTAAATAAGCTCAAAACATTTCAATTTGCTTATTAATACAGCTTATTAGCTTAAAAATCCTTATTTTCACTTAAATGGGCTTAACGAGTTGATTTTTAAGGCCCATTAGTACTTTACGATCCATTGGGCTTATGAAAGGTTTGGGCCTGGTATTGGGCTTATCTTAAGGTCCTATTAACTTTACAAAAGGGCTTTTGGGACCAGCTTATGGCATAAGTTTAAAAAGAGCTTAATGTGCTTTAAGCCCATACGTTAACTTATTAAGGATTTTCAAAACAGCTTTTGTCCAAACGAATTAGCTTTTGAAAAGAGCTTAAACAAGCTTATTAGATTTAGAAAATTATATGTACAGGTTGCTAGTAGTACGGTTAATGAGGTCAAGCCTTAAAATCGTAGTGTTATATATTGAAATAAATAGGTACAAGGCCAAACGAAACGTTCCTTAGCCATTCTTAAAACAGTTATAAATTTACAAAAATATTCTAAGTCTTGGAATATATTTCGAATGGGTCAAGTGACATTCTAAATGTGACCAAAACTTGATTAATATGTTTATATAAGGGTCGAAACAAAGTTGGTCTTAGATGGTGGTATAATAAGTATCTTATACGTCTAAAAATATTTATAGGTTGTTAATCTAGATTTCAAAATAATTAGCCAAAATAAATGTACATTAATCAGTTTTGCAATATTTCCAAGTTGTCAAAAATTATCTAAGTGTTTCTTAAAAATACCAAAGTGTCTTTAAACGTGTCAAATTAATTATGAAAATGTTATTATTAGTATAGAAATTTTATGGCATTCCATTGTTAGCATAATAACCATCTAGGAGGTCGAATAAAACATAAGTGTCGTGTTCAATATTAACGAGATAAAGTGTCAAGTGAAACGTGCAAAAGCAAAAAAATAACGAAATAAATATATTGAAAGGGATGAAAATGGCCTCACCTCACCTCAAAAGGGTGGGGAAAAACGCGAATAGGGACTGAGCTAGGACAAAGGATCAATGCTACTCGATTCTCTATTCACCAAAGATCTATAAACGAGCAAGAGTGGGACTTGAACTTGGTTCGATACTCTTGAAACCTTGGCAAAACTCACGACCTCAGGGACATGATTAAGACTTAGTAAATATATGAAATGTGATAGTTTTGAGTGTGAGTTTTTGTCGAATTGCATGTTGTCTTTTATAGTGAGCTTGGCGTGTGAAAGCAAGGCAAAGTTCACATGAGGTTGAGTATCAAGATCAATTAAATGCATGCAATCCTTTCTTCTGTGCCAAACCAAGACAAAACCAAGAGAATATTGACAAGAATGTGTAAGACTCGTGTCTAGGTGTTTCTGAGTGATTCTAAGAGTCTATACCTGGGATTCCAGTTATTGGGGAGGGTTGGAGGCTGTTTTGGATTCATATGATAAGTTATTTACAAGTTAGCCAAAACGTGTTAGGTGGTTTGCTTGTGTCAGTTTTAGAACAGTGAATGTGGAAGAAATATGATGACAATTGGCATTCCTAGATCCTTGTAGTCATGTTAACTAGGACACGTAAAAATATCGGTGTGTTGTGTGTCAAGATTGTGAGAAAAAACGAGCCTTTGTAATGGCCTACGCGACTGGTACAAAAGAAAAGAAAAAAATAAAACCATGGTTGGGCTCGCTGGGCTTGTGGCCTGGTGGGCTTGTGTGAAACGTAGGCCCAAAGAAAAAATATAAAAGAAAAGGAGTCCGTTTGGTTTGCTTATGTTGGGTTAAGGCTCATCGGGTCCTGTGGGCCCACGTAGCCGAGTTTGGAAGTTGGGTCGAGGTCCAATAATATTAGTGAGTATTTAGGAAATTTTTCGTAGGCTCGGGAAATATATATAACGCGTTTGGTTAATTGTCGAAACGAATAATTTTTAAATATTAACGTTTTAGGTTTATGCGCGATACTTAGACTATTGAGGCTTGTGTGTGAGCATCATTCCTAGGTAAATGGCAATTTCACAAATGTCATAGTGATTCACATAATACGTCATACATAACAAAAAAAAATTGTTACTCGTAAAAATGGCATTTAAATAATGAAATACTCTTTATTCAATATTGATATTTACTAATCATATGGGAAAATTAGGAGAGGCTACAGAAAACCCCACAAGAAGCTTATAATTTGATTGAGAATATGACACATCATCACTATCAATGGGACACTGAATTTCATTATCACTCTACCAATGATTTGAGTGCTCATCATTCTGATTACATATCCGCAAAGATAGCACAAATTGAGGTCCTTGGCAAGCAAGAAAGTTATATAAGTCAATATTGCCAGCAAGGACCAGGTCATCCTAACACTATTTACTTTTCATACTCCGACGAGGATGAAAGTGATGAGGATGAACCTTTTGAAGAAAAGAATTCTAAGATCGATCCACTCATTAAAGAACCTTCAGATACGTTGATAATGGGGGACAATGAAATCGAAGTCATTCCTTTTAAGGAAATTGATGACCTTGTCTCAATCCCGATGGTATCCAAGGAACCCTTCGATCTTCCTGATTCTACTTCACAAACTTTTGATACGACTATCACGAATCCTTTGTTTGATTTTGATTCTGAATTTACTTTCAATCAGACAATTCTATCATTGATATTCAGAACGAGGGGAGTGATGAGTCCGATACGGAGACCGTTATGGACGAGGTGCACAATTATAGCCCACGAAGTACCACACAAGTCCCACCTCCGTATATCTATCCAGAGCCTGAGCTCAAAGACGTACTTCATAAGAGTGACTATCTTGTCGAGGAGTTCTCCGGTGAACTCTCTCATGTCATAGCTCCTCCAGAGTATGATTATTTCCATTTTGATCTTGAGAAAGATTTTAGTCAAGGGGAGACTTACTTATTGATGACAGCACCCCGCCTCTCCCTCATAAGGTTTTTGAAAATTTTCAAATGAGCTTTAACAATGAAATTCAAAACAAAGTTATTGGATAATTTAATTTTGAAAATAATGAATTGATTTTAATTTTGATTAAAATCTTTCTCCCGTTCATCACATTTGATGTGACTTCTCCTATCCTTCACTCCATTGGGAGTGAGGATATCATCTTTGACCCCGGTATTACCGTTTATGGTTCCTATTTCTCAAAACCGTGGGTATCTCGTCGGAGTGGAACTTTCATGAGCTTCAATGTCTATCCAAACCTCTTGAATGAAAGTCTGATTGAGATTATCTTTTCCACTTGCTTCCCCAAGGACAATTAAATTTGGGGTCGAGTCAAGCTACGTGACTTGGTGAACAAAAACAAAGCGCTTCGTGGGAGGGCTATCTTTTCCACTTGCTTCCCCATGCTTATCCTCTCTATTTTCTTTCTATTTTCTTTCTAATGTGACGTGAGGAGGGCCACCTCTTCCATTTCTCGTGTTTCGTTGTTGTTTGTGTATGTACAGGATTTGCCCCGATTTATGAAGACTCTCGTGCTCGTGGTTTTGTCTTTACTCCACTCGAGTCTCATTCATCGTTGCTTTTACGGGAAATCCAATATCCATTATCTTATCGACTAACGTTTATCTTTTGGCATAATTAATAAACGGCCTTAGATTTTACGTAAGATTACCTTTACCCTTTGAAACATTGAGGACAATGTTTAACTTTAGTCTGGGAGGATGAATCTTCGATTGGATTTGACCTTGCACTTTCATTTTAGTCGTTTACTTACGCAACCCCGTTTTTCCTCAAAAATTGAAAAATTTGAAAAATATGATGAGAAAAAGTACCAAAAAATGAGAAAATTTTGAAAAATTATGGAAAAATATGATAAGTTTTGACACCATGTTTGACTTTCCGCTGGTAAAAGTAAGAATAAAATTTTGACTTGACTGGGCGTGTTGAGCCCTAGCTTGTTCTCTTAACCAATATAATCATTAAGCTTTCGCTAGTCTTTCACACAAGGAGCTTAAAACGCGAATTCTTTTCTAAGAGTTTGCAAGTTCCCATAATTGACTTTATATATGTATGGCTTGAATATCGGCTAAGCATTCGCGGATCTCATTATTTGTGATTTTAAATTTGCGAAGAACGAGAAATGATAGAGTTCATTTAGAAGTTAGATGCTAAACGTGGAGTAGTTGGTTCTCTTTAGAGCTCATCGAAGGTACTTGTGGCTTTTTGCTCCAACAAAATTATTTTACCCAATATTATATGCTAAGAATAATTAAAGATGTTAGGTTTTTGCAATGTTGCAAAAAACGGCCTACTCGGCCTTGTAATCGCCGATTACAAGGTAAACGGCCCTGGAACTTGGAGAGATTTACAAGGAAATCGGCCGATTAATCAGCGATTACAAGGTTTAGGGCCGATTAATCGGCTAAAAAACGCTACTCGGCCCTCGACCTCCTCAGGACCGATTCACGATTTTTGCAACATTGGGTTTTTGCGAAACTTAGTTTTTGGTTCTTGTCGAAAGGATCCTTGCTTATGAAAGTTGGGTACACATCAAGGTACTGCCATTTTTACGGTCTAATAGACTATTGCATCTTGCAGGTTCACAGCCGATGTTGTGATTATTATAAAAGCCGTAAGACTTGGGATTTGGCAAACTAATAATGAATAATAATAATAATCCAAAGCCATAAAAGTTTTCTGCATCTTGACGGTTCGCTCCCGTTGTTGTAGACTTCAAAAAGGCAGAGGAAAATTCCAAAGTCATAATAGACTATTACATCTTGCCGGCTCACAACCGATGTTGTAATTGTTATAAAAGGTTGAGGGCTAATACGTTAAAGTGCTTAATAATGTTTAATAACGCCAAATCTCGACTCCGGGGGGGTCCTAATAAAAGCTTCCGTCTCGGGTCTCAAACATGAGATGTTTCGGTCGTACATAAAAAGGATACCCCTCAAAATCGTGTTAAATCAGAGACCTTGATGTGGACCTCATTTTTGTATGCAACGGTTCTCGAGAGAAGGATTAAAAACTACTTAGCATTTAAACTTGGTATCTTTATCGGTTTAAAAAATTATCGAAACGAGAATATATGAAGAAATTCATTTCTCACCAAAAATAAAATAAATAGAGGAAAATAGGAAAATGAGAGCAAGAGGTGATACACAATTAACATCCATGGGTAGTGTTGGCATCTAACTTGTAATTAAATAATGATTTCGTTTTTAAGCTTAGTTTGGGATTTGTGAAAAATCAAGGATGACGAATTTTATCCGTATGGTCACTTCTTTATGAGTCGTGTTTCTTACTCTATGACCCTAAAAGTTATTGAAAAAATAATGAAAGTCAACATACCGTCACTTGAGATATGAAAAAAATACAAAAATAGTAGTATAGAATTAGTATATGAATAAATTGGAAAAACGGGGCGTTTTCGGTAATAAATGATTTAGTAATCTCTTTTGAACATTTTGCTACTTTCTAAAGTTAGTAAAAAGAGTTGTGAAATTACTTATCTCAAAAGCGTGAAGTGATGACATTACGTGAGGACACGACAATACCTTAGTCTGGGGGATTTGATATGTGTCTAATTACACATATATTTTACCTTATTAAACAGACCCAAAAGACCAAAAACGTATTAAAAATGCCAAATATATGCTTGTTTTTGTGTTTGTGATTGTGCAGGATACGGATATTTTGAAAAGTGGACAAAAATCAAAGAAAACCCGACAAAACGAGCATGAGATTGGAAAGAGCATGAAATTACCGGTTCAACGATAATTTTATTTGGAGTATCAAGGAAAAAGACGAAGTTTTGAAAGATTAAACGAGGTCTGAATTAAGCCTAATGAATTTTGATGCAACAAGAAGCCACGAAGCTCAAGTCCAACAAATATGTTTTTGGCCCAAAGGGATTGAAATGAAGTCGGCCCATGTCAAAGCCCAAAAGATATAAAAGACTAAAGTCCAAGAAATGAGCTTTTACAAGCCCAACCATGACATATTTTGTCCAACTCAATGGCCACAATTTAGTATTTACGGCAACGAGTTACTCGGTATTAAAATGGAGGGTGCAACGTGGCTATGGGAGAGCCATTTATTTCTTATCTTAGGCAGAAAGCTACAAGGAAGGGATATAAATATCATCATTAGGCGGTATAGAGGATCATCATCATATTTTTTTTTCTCATTATTAGTCTGGAACTTTTAGATTGTTTTATGACATATGTTTCGAACTTTAATTAATTTTCAATCATTTAATTTTACATCCTTGTGGGTGTCGGTCTCTATTTCCAAGCACACCAAATTCAATAGCAAATTATCTTTTTATATTTCACTTGTTTTAAGATCTTGTCACTTGTTTAAGAATTTTTTTTTACTATGCTTTCATTCGTATGTTTCTTTCACTGATTATTGTTGTCTTTTATTTTTTTTTTACTTAACATGCTTTTTGAATGAATTGAAAGGTCAAGTACTTTTATTTTATAACTTAATCAAAATTTTGCAAAGTTTATTTTTGTTGAATCTCTTCCTATATAAACGTTCTTTTTCTTTTGTTAAAATTTATGGTTCAAGTATATACATATATTATAGTTTAGTGAAGATTAGTGATGGTTGTTGGAGATTACAGTTTTGATGGAGAAGCTTTCCATTCGAGTATATAAACATGGTGAAGGGTATTTTGATGTTAATTGAAGTTAGTATTTATTTCATCTCACTCGTCAGTAAACTCAAATCGGTGACTGCTGATCTCTTTCAATTATCTCTTCTTATTTGTATTATCCTCAGTTTATATTTCATTTTTGTTGCTTATTATTTTCTTATTATTATGCTAGAGTAGACTTTTTTATATGTTTGTTTAGAAATTGGTGATTAGGTAGTTAGGATTGCGATTGGAAGTTGTTGATGGTGATATTAGTTGTTAATTTAGGTTAGTTTATTGGCTAAAGATTATGTTAGCCGCTTTTGGCAAAGGGTAGATTTTGCGAATTTAAACGTCTCCTGACCAAAATTTCGGGGTTTCTCTTCCTTTTCTTTATTTAAGTTATGTTAATTATTATGCTTAATTAGAGTTTTAGTTTAAATATTTAGTGTAGATAAATATGACTATTTTGGTTGGAGTTATTGTTGATTTTAGTTTAATTATTATGAGTAGTGAGTAGATTATTTTATGCTTGTTAAGTGTTGATGATTTGTGAAATTAAGTGTGAAAAACATAGAAATTGTTGATTTATAATCTTTGGTTATTTAGATTGGTTGTTGGTTATTTTGACGTGCAAAAGCTGTTGGGATAATCAATCATTTAAATCTAGTGATTATTACCAAGATTAAATGTCGTTTTTAAAATAAACCAACGTTGTGAAAAAATATTTTCTTTAGACCGGTATTAATTAATTAATCACTTAAATCGATAATTCACACTTATTAATCTTTTCACCTCACTTGACAAGCATATTCTTTATTATTATCATTTTAGATCGTTTTATTAGTGTTTTACTTGTTGTTTTTCTTTTATTAATTAATTTAGCTATTTCATCGTTTATATATTTGTCATTATCATTTTAGCTTATCTTGTATTTTATCCTTAGCGTTCTTTAGTTTTATTCGCCTTAGTTTCCCTTTACTTTTCCTTGTAGTCTATAAATTAGAAACCCAAAAACAAAATCCGACTTTCAAGCATTTTAATAACACGTATTCACAAACTCGAATCTAACATTCCATTCACGCTTCGTTGGGGATAACGACTCGGGGATACACTTACCACCACACTTCGTTTGTGTTTCCTTGGAAATATAAATAAACGAACTGATTCACGCGAGGTTTGAACGTGTTGACCAACACTTGGTTGAGTGGTTGATCCTGGCGCGATCAGTTTTTGAATATGTTATAATAAGCTTATATGCAACTGAATTAATCTACTTTAAGTACTTAATGAACTATATTAATGATTATGCTAATTACAATTTTAACAGTGAATGAGAAGTGAGACTATCAAGCTAATTTTGACTTTTTCCTTAAGACCTACAAATTTTTAAGCTTTGACTGTTCTAGATGACCCCTAAGAGTGATGTCTAAACAGTTTTTAGCCACTAAATTTCACACAAACTCAGTTAAACAATCAAAGCCAAACACCCCTTTAAAAACAGTTTTAACAATTTTATAAAGCAAATGGGTGATTTAATCCATGAAACTGAGATTTTAACTGATCTTAAGCTAAAATAAACTTAAATAAGCTAAAACAAACAACAACTAACACCAGCAACTAACAAGAACAAAATATGCAAAGTTTATACTTAGAAATTGAAAATTAGAGAACAAGAACTAGAAACCTTGAATCCTGGCTTAACTAGGGTTTCTTGTTCACCGAGTCACGTAGCTTGACTCGACCCCAAATTTAATTGTCCATGGGGAAGCAAGTGGAAAAGATAATCTCAATCGGACTTTCATTCAAGAGGTTTGGATAAACATTGAAGCTCATGAAAGTTCCACTCCGATGAGATACCCACGGTTTTGAGAAATAGGAACCATAAACGATAATACTGGGGTCAAAGATGATATCCTCACTCCTGATGGAGTGAAGGATTGGAGAAGTCACATTAAATGTGATGAACGGGAGAAAGAATTTAATCACAATTAAAATCAATTCATTATTTTCAAAATCAAAATTTCTGATAACTTTGTTTTGAATTTCATTGTTAAAGCTCATTTGGAAATTTTCAAAATCCTTATGAGGGAGAGGCGGGGTGCTGTCATCAATAAGTAAGTCTCCCCCCAGACTAAAATCTTTCTCAAGATCAAAATAGAAATAATCATACTCCGTAGGAGCTATGACATGAGAGAGTTCACCGGAGAACTCCTCGACAAGATAATCACACTTATGAAGTACGTCTTTGAGCTCAGGCTCTGGATAGATATACGGAGGTGGGACTTGTGCGGTGCTTCGCGGGCTATAAATGTGCACCTCATCCATAACGGTCTCCGTATCGGACTCATCACTCTCCTCGTTCTGAATATCAAAGATAGAATTGTCGGATTTGAAAGTAAACTCAGAATCAAAATCAAACAAAGGATTCGTGATAGTCGTATCAAAAGTATGTGAAGTAGAATCATGAAGATCGAAGGGTTCCTCGGATACCCTTGAGATTGAGACAAGGTCATCAATTTCCTTAAAGTGAATAATAAAACGTTTTAAGCATCAAAATGAGTCAAGATAACCGCACCTCCACATTGTTTGCATGTAGCCACATACTAGAACATCCACATTGTAAAAGTCGCTAACTTAGACTAAAATGTGAAATTTTGTGTTTCTAGGGATCATCATGCCTCCCGCAACTCACTATGACCACAAGGACACCGTTCACTACCTACCAAAACACCACAAAACCAAAGGTCTTACTCCCACTCAAGTCAATATTTTCAAAGCCTTAGAAAAGCGCTATGTCCACGAGGGTAGAACCATTGACCCATCCTTCCTAGAAGGAACAAATCTCCGTAAGGAACTAGCCACCATCAACTTCGAGTGTCTTTTGGATATCGATGAGCCTATTAGTCCTAGATTCATTCTAGAGGTCTATGCTTCCATCACTCTTTCCACCAACGATTATGGTCTCATGTCTCTAAACTTATTGGTTAGTAGTCACCAATACAACATCTCTCTCAATGACTTTGCTCAAATCCTAGGTGTTCCAAACCATGGTACTTGTATCTATACCGACAAATACTCACTCTCAACCCTTGACACGGTCATTGACCGCATTAATCCCTATGACACTCCTCTTGTGTCCAAGGATGTACTTCGTGATCACCTATTAGTTAGGACCTCCGACATTAGGAGAACTCGTTCTGGAAATGAGGTCAACAAGGACCCTTATGGTATGGAACTTGGTATGTGCTTATTCACATACCTTTTATTCACCATTATTAGACTATTTTAGACCAAAAACTAACGCGAAAAGCCAAAGATGTCGTGTTTTTGTGTTTATAACTGTGCAGGTATGGATATTGCTAAAACATCACAAAAAGCAACCTAAAAGCCCAAAAAGAGCACGAGATGTGGAAAAGAGTTTGAAAGAGAAGCAAAAGAAGAAATCTACTCATGAAAAGCCCGTGAAGATGAATTATTTCTCAAAGGATCAAGAAAGTACAAGAGACACTTAATCAAAGCTCATTGATGATTATGAAGCTATAACTTTCTAAATCCAAGCAAGTGATCACTTTTACATTATTGAAGATCTTTGGAAAGCTCGTCAACTCATCACCTCAAAGTTACAAGGACTATAGTCGTGTTTTTAGAAAGTTAAGATAGTGTCGTATCTCATAGTTTATGCTTTGTATGAACAAAATTATAAAGATAAGGGCTAAGTGCAAATGTAAAACAGGGATCTAGTCACCTACGACCCCCTTAAATACCACCCATAGGCCTCCATTTTAGTCTTGGTTGGTTAGTTTTTTAGTTTTTCCATAGAATTTGTTTATTTTCATGTTGTACAGTGTAAGATTTTTTATTATGCAAGCTTTTTATTTCATGTCCAAGTCTTTTACTTTGCTTATTTCCTAGCTTATTTGCAATCTTCTTTCATCTTATTAAGCTTCTTACTTCTATCGTTGATTCAATATAGCTCACAAAAGTCTTGCACCACCTTTGCATGAGAAGAAATTTTCGTGCTTAATGTTATGACTTGAG